>JAXQGP010000401.1:0-19371 GCA_037040125.1 Kazachstania sp. M6911
AAAGGTTTAAATGGTATAATTTCAGAAAATGCACCACTTTCAATTAAAAAAGCAGAAATTAAATCCTTTTTTGGTCGTAAAGTCGCAATTGATGCATCAATGTCCTTATATCAATTCTTAATTGCTGTAAGACAACAAGATGGTGGTCAATTAACTAATGATAATGGTGAAACTACTTCACATTTAATGGGTATGTTTTATCGTACTTTAAGAATGATTGATAATGGTATTAAACCATGTTATGTATTTGATGGTAAACCACCGGTATTAAAATCTCATGAATTAGGTAAAAGAACTGCAAGAAGAGAAGAAACTGAAAAAAAATTAGCTGAAGCAACTGATGAAGTTGAAAGAATGAAACAAGAAAGAAGATTAGTTAAAGTTTCAAAAGAACATAATGATGAAGCTAAAAAATTATTAGGTTTAATGGGGATACCTTATATTAGTGCACCTGGTGAAGCTGAAGCACAATGTGCAGAATTAGCTAAAGCGGGTAAAGTTTATGCTGCTGCAAGTGAAGATATGGATACTTTATGTTATAGAACTCCTTACCTTTTAAGACATTTAACTTTCTCAGAAGCTAAAAAGGAACCAATTCAAGAAATTAATACAGAATCTGTATTAGAAGGTATGGATTTAACAATCGAGCAATTTATTGATTTAGGTATTATGTTAGGTTGCGATTATTGTGATAACATCAGAGGTGTTGGTCCAGTAACAGCTTTAAAATTAATGAAAGAATTTGGTTCATTAGAAAAAATTGTTGAACATATTCAAAATGATACTACAAAGACTAAATGGAAAGTACCTGAAAATTGGCCATATAAAGAAGCTCGTGATTTATTCATACATCCAGATGTAATTGATGGGAAGACAATTAATCTAAAATGGGAACCACCAAAGGAACAAGAATTGATTGATTATTTATGTAAAGAAAAATTATTCAGTGAAGATAGAGTGAAAACTGGTATTGAAAGATTAAAGAAAGGGTTGAAATCTGGTACCCAGGGGCGTTTAGATAGTTTCTTTAAAGCTGTACCAAAGACTAAAGAACAATTAGCTGCTGCAGCAGCTAAAGCAAAGGCTAATAAGAAGACTGCCAAGGGTAAAGGTAAAGTAGGTAAAGGTAGACGTTAAAAAATAACGAACATTAAACAAAAATAATAAAGCACATATATATATACTTGTATAATAAACATTTAAAATTGGAACTGTGTCAATTTATCAGCAGATATTTAAAGTTAAGGCTGGACTCCCTTGTATAACACCGCTCTTATTATTGTAATTATTATTAATGATCAGTTGGTAAAAGTTAATTTCTCTGTTTATAGCACGTAGTGGAACGCGGGAAACTACTTGCCCAATACGAACAAACTTTTAAGGCACTCGATTGATTCAGCGCGTTTTCTGAAGGGGTGAGAATTTAATTATGAAATAATTTACAAGGGAGATACTAGTTTGAAATATAATTTATTATATAAACATTCACATAAAATATACAATTGATTTTGTTCAATAGCGTTTAATTTCCTACTACTACTTTCCTACTATCCAAATTATACAATACAAAACACAACATGTCTGTTCAAGAAACTGATAGAGAAGTCATTTTAACACATCCTGATAACAAAAACACCACTGTAAAGATTCTTAAATATGGTGCCACCGTTTACTCATGGACGTTAAATGGTGATGAACAATTATGGTTATCTACTGCTGCCCACATGGATGGTTCTAAACCAGTTAGGGGTGGTATTCCATTAGTTTTCCCAGTCTTTGGTAAGAATGAAACTGATGAATTATTAAGTAAATTACCTCAACATGGTCTAGCTAGAAATTCTACCTGGGAATTCCTGGGTCAAACTAAGAGTAATCCACCAACTATTCAATTTGCTTTAAATGAAAAGATTGCTAACCCAGAATTAACCAAACTATGGAGTGAAAAATTCAATTTGATCTTAACAATTGAATTAGGTGCTGATTTCTTAAAGACTGCCATTTCTATTGAAAACTCTGCTACTGATAAGGATTTGAAATTCAATTGGTTATTCCACACTTATCTAAGAATTCCAGATATTGAAGATACTATGGTTTCTAACTTAGTCGGTATGAAGGTTTATGATAAATTATTACACGAAGCCTTCATTGACAAACATCCAGTTATTCAATTCCATCAAGAAACTGATGTCGTATATGAAAAGGTTACCGAAGAACGTGTTGTTCAAGTCGTTAGACAAGGTCAACCATTACATACTGTCAAGAGAGACAATTTACCTGATGTTGTTGTTTGGAATCCATGGACTGAAAAATCCGGTGGTATGGCTGATTTCGAACCAAAATCTGGTTTCAAAGAAATGGTTTGTATTGAACCAGGTTATGTTACTGATTTTGTCACCTTACAACCTGGTAAGACTTGGAATGCTTCTCAAATTTTATCTAAGGATAAATTAAAGTATCAAGCTATTCAATAAATGTCAACGAAGACCAAAAATAAAATTGTAATGTTTCCAAGATCATCTAAATTATGATTATTTATATTTATATATATACGTAATTCTCTTTTTTTATAATAACGATACACATAATTTTCTACCAACCGTTTACTAGCTTGGGTACTCTACCAGTAAATATGTCAGTCTTGTACCCTTTAAACGTTATATAATTGTTCTTATATAACAAAATTAAATACTCGTGAGGTAATTGATATACTAATCACTTGTATAGAATTCATATACGTTTTAACAATTAATCAAACGATTCAAATATAAAATCCACTCTGTATCCTTGAATATGGATGCTCATGATCTCTAATCTCATAACCACCACATACCTGAATATCTCTAATTTGAATATTTCAAAAATAAAATTTTAGGCATATCGAAGTAGAATTAGCCGCCATTAAAATTTAAGTCAGGGTAACTTTCAAAAAACCAAATTCAAAAAATGAATGGACGAGTTGGGAATCGAACCCAAGACCTCTCCCATGCTAAGGGAGCGCGCTACCAACTACGCCACACGCCCAATGTTATTACATTTTGTACATTTTCTTTAAAGTACATTATGATGATGAAACTTTCCAATTTGAATTATTCACTGGGTTTATCTTTGTTGGTACATCTTTGAGGTGATGGTTATCTAATGTGGGTCTTGGAGACATACAAAGGTACCTGTTGAGAATATGGTGAACATTTATAGTGGACAATTATTCTGGCTAAGAATGTAACTATGAATGGTTATCATAGTATTCATGAGGATTATTTCACGGAAGAATATTATATGTAAGTTTGTATTGTTTTGGAACTATTTATATACACCAAAATATACAATTAATATTACCAGACCTAAGCATAGCTGAGGGTGCACTCTCGTGACAAAGAACGTGTTGTAAAATAAAGAAAATAAGATAAAAGAAAGATAAGTAATATATATAGTTAAATATACTATATCTTGATTAACTTTAGTTAAGATACAAAAGGATATACATACATACTTTAATTTATTGAATACTATTTATTAACAATTACGCATTCCCTATAAGACTGACAATAGTACACATCACAATACTATCTTAGTTAAGAATACATAATAGTTAATGTAAGCAAAGATAATTAGAGCTCAACAAAGAATACAACCATTAAAATTACCTACTTCATTAACCTATTTTCTAATATTGTTCAGCTTGCATGAGTTAAAAATATTGTAAATGCATTTTATTATTAGATTCCATTTCTTTAAAAATAGTGTACAAAGTATTATTTTATTAGATCAACGTATATTCGTCTGATCTCTTTAGTATACAAATTATAGAAATATTTTACAAATAACTTAGAGAAATGTAATATTTCAAATATGAAATTTCATTCTCTTTATATATTATTGGATTTACTATTTCGTGATTACAAATCTCCAATACTAGCATTGTAGAAATTATGCATGATTCCAAATTACTTTTTTCTTTTTATTTTAGATTGATAAATATTGAACATTATCAAATTTATTATCCATTTACTTGTAATTCTTTCATCTTGCTAATTCCGACAAAAAAAAAACCACAAAGTTCTTGGAAATATTACATTAATATGGCAACAAATATGTGACACTCTTTATCGATATCGCTATGTATATGGTGGAGTTGCAAACCATCCAAATTATTTTGAGGAATGAAAAAATGAAGTTTAGTAGGAGGTTTATAAGATACCTTCAATGGTTTTGTAAATCGATTCAAGAGGAGAGCTTAGTTGCATTTATGATTTATAGAAAATGACTAAGAATGATTCTAAGACGTTGTATTGTTTTGATACAATACAATACGGTGGTCTGTATAGGATGATATCGCTTTAGTACTGAGATCGTTGCCGATGCCGACAACGACAATAAACTATGTATAAATAAAGATAACAGTCGAAAACATACGATTATATAGATCATATACATAGAAGGATATATAGATATATAGATTTCAATAACGTTACACTTATAATAAAAGACTGGTAATTAATCCCCTTATTACAATTTTGATATATTGAACATTCTATATAACACTTCGTGCACTCAAAACAATACAACGTATTTTAGAGTGCTAAGTACAAACATTTATTACATCCAAGAATCTCACGAATACATACTGTAAGATGGATAGGTTGTGTTATAACCGTTAGGACTAATCGATCTTTCGAGTTACGTTAAGCAAAAGGAAGTAAAATCTTTCATTTACAAAATAGAATCAAAAGAAAAATACGATTAAAAAAAATTCATATCATGAAGATGTCATAATTCGATATTAAATGTATCATTTAAAACTTTCAATTGTGTACCACGGTTATATTGGATACCTCTTCTATATGCCATGACCAAAGATATTAGAACATGTTTTTAGCAATGAATTTATTTTGTCTCAATTAACCTCTAGTCCTTTTGTAACAGTTGCACAGTCTGATATTCCACGAATATATTCTTCCTCCTTGTGTTTTCTCATCGGTTCGATAGAAGTTGATTATATTAATATATCTCGACTTCAATATGTTAATTACGCAAACTCCAAGCAGTCCATTTAAACTGGAATGGCTGCTTTTAGATCTCATCTGTCAACTGTATAATTTAGTTTCTTGCGCATTAGTAATAGAGATGAGTAAACAGATGGCGACGCGCATTTATTGCGGAATTTACTTTTCAAAACAAAGGATCGCTAAAATTAAACAATCTATACACACCCGTCAACAGTCATCTGATAAAACTCACATAATAAAAATAGATATTTTATCCTGATAAAATATTATAAACATCATCAAGGAAGAATAGGTACCTGATATAAATATACTAAATATATATTAATCAAAAAAGGTATTGAAGTACATCCTATAATACCGGAATAATTTAGCACAAAACCACGGAGAAAAAAGTACAAATATTTTAGATCTCTGTGAATTCCAAACAAAATATATCAAACAGGAAATTTCGAACTTTGTTAATATTTATATCTATTATAATACTTCCAAAATCTGTCTTCCATTTGGTTATAATCTTCATTATATATAGTCCAGACTCCTTAATCATATCACCATTGTTCCATCATACCTCATCTCCACAATAACATGAGGGAGACAAACTATAGGTCTGTTACAGCAAATAAGCCTGTGGTAACGATAACATCTACATTATATGATAGACGAGCACTAGATATCGTATCGGATATCCCACTAATAAACTCCTTAAACCATTTGACGTACCTGACGTCAAACTCCGCAAAGATAAGAGATATAATAGCGAATGATGGTGCATTAGAGAGATTGGTTGGAATATTACATAATTGTTATTTCTCTCATTTGGAAATATCACATCAAAAGGAAACTTTAGCATCCAAGTATATTCGAGCTGATCTGATGGAGATAAAACAAAGACAAGCACTACTTGCATGGAAATGGACATTGGCGTTTCAATGTTTAGTACTGACAGGGACTAGAGGATCTGAATTAATTAGAAACAGAGTCGTATCTGCCGGAGTTTTACCACTGCTTGTAACTGTATTAGATAACTATTTATTATACTCGAAAAATTATGATTTCGTAAATGGTACATATTTGAGTTTTGATTTTAAGAAGATGAACCTAGATAGTCGTGACTCTTATGAACTTTTAAAAAAATCTGATAAGGAAACATTTAAAGAATATCTGACAAATTTAATTGGGGAGGGAATATTTCATTTACCAGAGGATGTAGATCATTTTGATGAAACCCTGTTAAAACGTAAATTAACAAGGGAAACTGATTTTGGTTTATTGTGGGAAACGATATGTGATGGTGTAATACCTAACGATGTTTACAAATCTAACCCTTTCATGGATGTAGGTGAAATTATACCAGATGTTTTAATACCGAGAGAATTTTATGTAGGTCGTATTGTACCAAAACAAGATGATGTGATATGGTCGTTACAATTATTAGCATTTATTTCAAAATATACATATATGAAGAAGTCACTACAAGAAGTAGTGCCTGATGAAAGATTATCATTTAGACCCATAATAGATAAAGTAAGACAAAGACTCATAATGAACAAGGGTAAAAGTTTACCTTTACCAATGTTTAATAATAAAAGTAGTGACATAGATAGAACAGAAAGTAATGAAAGTACTGATTCAAGCACTGATAAATTTGAATTAGAAATCGAAAATCCAAATATTAGCATTGATAGTGATTATCAAAACGTCCTAGCATCAGCTAAAAGTCCATTTTCTTTCTCATTAGAAATACATACTGATATAGAGAAAAATATTTCAGACGATAATGATATCGATATGGAGTCATCGATTTCGGAGAACGAAGATTCTTTCTTAATAGAATTACAAACCGTGGCTAGTATATGTGATGAACAGAAGAGCATTCATAACACTGAGGAAAAAATGTGTGAAGTAACGGATCCATTTAAATATTTAGGCTTTAAAATGAAACCAGACACTAAAATGTCAAGAATCGAAAAGGAACAATTTTTGAAAGATAATTTTGTTAAGAATTGGAAATATGGGGAACTTTCAATGAATATTGATAATCACGATATCCATCCGAAAAATTCCGATTTACCAAATCTAAATTTGTTCCCATTAGTTGAAAAATATACAGTCACCAGTGATAATCCAAAAGATGTAATATACTGGAGTTCTGTAATAATGCGCAATTCATGTAGGAAAAATGAAGCCACTGGTGTTAGACAATGTTCCAATTTTTCTTGTGGCAAATGGGAGGAATACCCAAGACAATTTGCTAAATGTAGGCGTTGTAAAAGAACTAAATATTGTTCGAGGAAATGCCAGTTGAAAGCATGGACATATCATAGATATTGGTGTCATGAAGCATCTACTGGTTCTAAGAATGGTACGTCCACTAGCGGGGTCGAGAGTGATACAACTACACCTAATGAGAGTCAAGGTAGTAACTCAACAGATATTTCTGAAGTGATCGCGACGAATATGAGTAATTTAAGCACAACAGAAGTAATGAATAACGATGATGGTTCCATAGGTACACACGTTACTAGTTCTGATAATAATAACGAAGAGCAAGAAGATACTGCACAAGAGGAAAGCATTTAAAAAGTCAAAATTTATTGATCAAACAACAGCATAATTAAAAGGCATTTAATTAAATAAATACATAAAATTTATACAAACATAGTAATAACTTAACTGCATTTACATAAGGGGGGATTTCGATGACCAAATAGAAAAGTCGAGGCAAGCGATGACTTAATCGAGACGGTAACGGTTCTCAACAAGTCGTGTGATTTAGTTCTACGTTTGGGAATGTCTATAAGAATACTATTGAAATGCAGTTATTGCGATAATTGATAGCTTATTTAGAATATTAGCAAAAAGTATTTCCAGAATGTCAATGTCGTTTACGTGACGACTAGCCTAAAACTGACACAGCTACTGGTGGTTCTGGTAATGATTCCAATGATTGATATCGCCTTTTATTTAAGAATGGGATCTTTGAAGTTAATCTACTCTCTGGATAATTGAGGGAGCTTTTGTTATTGTATCTTTGAATAGTTGTAAAAAAAGACCAACGGAAAAATATTAAACACATCTGTGTAAATGTAAAGTCAGGCCATAAAGTTGGTACAAATTCTATAGTTGAATTTTGATGTGATTGCCATAACATATAATCTGACAATCTTTGATGTCCACTAGTTCTAATTAAAATGTCACATTTTTTTGAGAATTCATCCAGGTACATTTTATCACTGAATTTTGATACTGTTATGTCGTTCAATTCGATTTTTTTCTCAACGTAGTCTTTAGTATTGAGATACATTGTATGCTGAATATCGTTTCTAGATGTATAAGGAAAACAAACATAAAATGTAAAATCTTTACCATCCTTAGTTAGTCGTTCTACTTCTTTCAATTTAGTCTTTGTCTCTTCACTTAGTAAACTTCTGTCTCCAACAATTCTTAATTTTGAACCGTACAATGGATCTCTGAAATCTTGAGCTCTATTTGCAAATTCTTCTAATTTTGCATTAAACAAAGCCATTAATGTAGCCACTTCTTCCTCAGATCTGTTAAAATTTTCAATTGAGAATGCATAGGCACTGACACATTTAACTCCCATTTTCTTACAAATATAAACGAGCGTCAATAATGTAAATCCACCCGCTTCATGTCCCTTCTTCAGTGGTAGATTGTTAGATTTTGCATAACGTCTATTACCATCCATAATAAAGGATACATGTTCCGGTATTGGGCCAGCTTTCAAAATATTTATAAATACATCTTGTAGAAATTTCTGCCACCAAACTCTAACACTTTGTGGGACAATTCTCATAAATATCAGATGCAATTTATTGAATGCATATAGGAATGATACGATAATGAAATTTGTAATAATATTGTAAGATCGGGTTAATGGAGGATCTATAAATCTCATTAACTTAGCTATCATCATTTTGCTAGGGTCTATTATATATTTCACTGGAACTCTGATTATTTTTTGGTCAAATTACAGTAGACACTACGTTCAACAACAAACTAGCAATGTATAAAAATTGGTTCTATATTTATACTCCTCCTGCTCCCCCCCCCTTCTTAACTCCAAATAGATCCACGGCGGCTAATTTCCTGATGCTCTTGACAAGGCGAACCTTCGTGATTTGCACCTCATTGCAGATAAAATACCGTAGACATCCGCACTGAACCTATCAACTGAAGCGCTTTCATTTTTTTTGGAATGGGGGAGAGGGGCAAGGACAGCGATACGAAAAATAAGTGTGACACTATAACAGACAAATACATAAGGATTGATAGTCAGTTCATTAGACCTGTTTATATATATATATGACTATTCTTATACTTGTGATGACATACATGCAGATGAACAGCAGTTAGATATATTATGATCTGTGCCGAAACATACAGAGTAGCTCATATTTTATGAAAAGATCCTCGAAGCATTAAATACGAACATGTATAGTTATACATTTATTAGAAATTAAGTTTATATATTTATGTATTTAAAATACTGTCATTCGTCTCGTTTTTTTATTTTTTATTTTTATCTTTTACGTTCGTGAAATAACATGGCTTGCAATTTGTCTATCTGAAATTGTTCAATACACTACCACAATCTAGACAATAGTAACTGTTTTCACCTCTAACTAAGCCACCTTTTGATATAGGTTTAAAATGAGATCCATGACATACGTCACATCTGATACTCTGTGGTAAATCAGTGACAACTGAGCTTGAAAAACTTTCATTTGGTGAAGTATACATACTTGATGTATTTAGTGAAGGTGACATTGATCCATACTGTGATGATTGTCCATTAGAACTAAAATTTGACATTGATGGTGATCTCATCATAGGTTTATTATTCTTGGAACCAAATACTGAATTGCTATGATTTAAATTTGCATTTGATACATTAGTGAATGATTTGGTTCTGTTTATATTAGATGATGAATTATTACCATTGGAACGACCTAATGTATATAATGAAGCCGCACTATTGACTCCTGATCTATGTTCCAATTTATATTCTTGAATTTTATCAAGGACACGTTTCCTTATCACCGTTGGAATATCTGTTCTAAAGACTCTTATTGTACCTGTTGTATCTGTACTAACTATGATTGAACCAACTGCATTGACAACATTACTCAAATTATTTGAACTTGAATATTCTAAAGAAGAAGATGTAGATTCATTAGATGTAACTGGTGTCACTGCAGTACCTTTAAGTTTAATAATATCAAAATCATCTCCTGAATTTGAGAATTCTGCATATAATTCACAAATAACATCATTAGATAAGGAAAGTGTCTTAGCTGTATCAATTGGAGCTAAAGATACACTAGTAATAGGTGCTTGATGTGCGTTAAAAGCCAAATAGTGACTATTCTTGATGTAATCATGATGGCCAGGTAATAGCGATGCTAAAAATGAATGCCTGTGACTTGAAGTATCTGATTTTGTACTTTCGGATGGTGGTGGTGAGGATCCTGATTTATTTGAAGCAGGTGTTAAATGTGTCATTGTTAATCCCGTTAAATCTTCAGTTTTACCACTTCCGCTACTTTGACTTGGACTACGATTTAATGATTTACTAAATAAATTTTTCAAACTATCTGATCTTTTCAAACCATTTTTGATATTTTTAGTAGATATTGGATTATTATGTTCATTTGTCGTATTATCTTCTACTGAAGACTTTAAAGCCCAACAATAAATCCAGTGATCATCACTACCACAAACAATATATGCACCACCTGTTGAACTTGATAATTGTGCATTATGTGATAAAATCTCACTATGAAACCCTTTAATAATTTCTAACATTTTTTTAGTATTTAAATCAAATACTCTTATTCTTGAATCGTTAGAAGTCACTAATATACGTAATGAATTTCCCGATAGATCAAACGGTGGTGAAAATATCGTAAGACCCGTAATTCTTGGACCATGATGTGCTTGAGCAGGATCTTGAAAGATTTTGACTACTTTTTCAGTTTGTGTCTTTTTATCAGTAATATGAAATGATGAAATTGCTGTCAGGCCATTTGTCATTAATACGTATATGTAACCGTTAAATGTACCAACAACAATATATTTACCATCCTTCGGTGAAAATGTTACAGATGTGATTAAATCTAAGGTATCAAATTCATAACATACTTCATTGTCTACAATGGACCATAACCTACAAGTATGATCTAAACAACCAGATAGGAAAAATCTATCATCTGTAGGATGAAATTTTACTGAAGTAACGAAATCTGGATGATGAAAAGTCTTTAATGATGATTTTCTTTCTGGATGCCATAGTTTTACAGTTTTATCCATTGATGACGTAATTAAGAAATTATTTTTGGACCAATCTAAATCTAATACATCTTGAGTATGTTCTCTAAATACTTTTATAGGTAATGGATGAAATACAGGTGCGTATAAATCTAGACACTCACTTGTATTATCATAAGTTGTATTTAAATATTGTGATGATGTTGAATTTGTCGATTTATCATTTGCTAAATTTGACAATTGTGTTCTTATTCTTGATCTTCTTACATGTGATTCCATATTTGATTCTAATGTTGAACTTAATTCTAATCTTTCTGTTGGTGAACTTATTACTTTCCATATCCTTACTGTACCATCTTTCCCAGCTGTTGCTAAATATTTCCCATCATGACTGAATTTGCTTGTCCAAATCGCTCGTGGTGTCACAGCAGATTTTGATGATGATGATGACGAGGATGTATTATTTGTTGAAGATGCTGAATTTGAATTAATAGGACATGGTTTCTTTAATTGATTATAATCTGCAGAAATATTCCCGGATCCGTTAATTCCTGGTATTGTATCATTATCATTAACTTTTAATTCTTGAGCTAAAAATAATCTTCTAAATTGTTTAACATGTCTTGTCTTTTTAAAAGTTCTAATATATTTTGGTTCCCTTAAATAATTTTCAAATTCATTAATATCAATTGAATCAAATATAGGTGGTGTCTTTTTACTTGTATGTCTTGGTGAAGTATAAGTACCTTTCAATAATTGTTGTCTAACTTGTGATAAAATCTGTTTTGAATCTCTATGTTCCATTTCAAATGGATCTTTATTCTTCTTATTATTATTTTGATCATGATTATTTTTATTCATTTTTAATCTAACTGGTTTAATATCTTCTTGAAATTCCACAGTTTTCTTAATTTTTTTCAATTTTGAATCATTTGAATTATTTATGTTATTGTTATTTGTTAAATCATCATTAATTTCTGTATCATCTATTTCAGATACTGTAGATTCATTACTTTGTACATGATTCATAATTAACGAATATAATTATAAACTCCAAATCATGCAAATACTCAAAGGGGGGTGATGGAGATCAGAAAGGCAAATATTTGATTCCTATGAGATAATAATAATAACAATACTAAAGTGGCGTTTTGTTAACTATATTTAAATCAGTTCCCTGGTACGTAATAATGATTAATTTCACAATTGTACGAGCTAATGGATATATATATATATAAACGTATACAATATATATCTCTATAATGAATTTTTATTGATTTATTGATTTATGCTCTTGTGTTAAATTTTAATTATATTGAAATTTTTCATTCAGCCAAACGACCTTATATTGAAAGACAGTACTAGTGTCTTTTTCAGTCTTTGGTAAATCACTGTAGAACATTTAACCTGTACAATATTTTGATAGGCGTATAACAATAGTAATAATAGATCTATTTTGTTTGTTAAGAAAAGAAATGTTCCTTTAACCGAAATAGTTTTTTTAACAAGAACCGAGCGAGGATCTAAAAGGAGGGCACAAACTGAACCGAGCAGAACCGAGGTGTAAGCGTAAGTGCAAGCTAACAGCGCGTACCGCACGTACGTATAACAATAATTTATTCGTAACTGTTAAAAAAATAAAGAAAAGTTATTTCCATTCCGTTTAAACGGAACAAAATTGAAAAGAAAAACGGAACAGAAATTAGAGTGAAAGAGGGTCTGTGTTAGTACGGACTATTTCGTGTGATTTTTCAATACAACGAACATTTTTGGATAGTTCTACGGCAGAAATACTGAATACAATTTTTTGTAAAAGAAGAACCTGAACCCTAACTGCCATTGCAGTGATAAACCCTTTTGACATCACTACAGAAGGAACGTAGTACAAATATGTCATTTATATTGTACTCCCCTTATAGAAGAAGGAATTTACGCACTATAAAATTTTTAAAGTTGTTCGCGTATAATACAGACAAAAGAATGCTCGTTATTATGTGATGAAGAATTAATAGATCTTTAATTGTACGAATTATTGAACTATAATGAATTAATATAATAGTGAGACGGAAATAAGACGCCACTGGAAAGCTCAGGTCTTATCTCCATTCAAAAGAAGCGCTAATTTGTCATATATGACAGTTTGTTAAATATATTTATTTGTTAAATGTATTGATTTGTAAAAGTATCAGTTGTGATCTAATCACGGCTCTAAAGAGAATAGATCATCTTTAGAATATCCATATCTACGGTTCCGAACTCGGATCGGATTTTTTAATGATACAACCGACCCCCCCTTGTTTGTTCCCTTCCCTTACTTGCCTAAAGCCGCGGAATAAGAAAACTCATATATTATATGTCATCGGTCAATATATTTCATTAAGCAAGACGCGTCACTTAATATAGTAGTTTGATTCGAAAAGGGTCTGTAAAATATATATATAAAATCGTATTGTTTACTATGAGATCGAGATTTTTTATTTCTCATCTCTAAATCTGGTTTGTGACATACCTCAACAAATTATTATTATAAAAAAATTTCATTATAGTTTAAGTACATTTTATATAAGTATTATATCATTATTAGTAGATGGTTATAAAAGACACAATAGAAAAATAAGGAAGTATTAAATTTTAATCAATTAAAATCACTTAAATTAAGTACGAACAGTTGGTTCTTCAGTACCAATAAATTCATTTAACTTTAAGAATTTAACAACTGGATTAATAATATCCTTTAAATATACTTGAGCATCTAATGGATATTTTGATTTATCATCAGTATATTGTTCAATATATAATCTAATTGTAGCACCTGTTGAACCTGTACCCGATAATCTAACAACAACTCTAGCACCATTAGATAATTTGAAATATAAACCTTGATGATCTGAGATGGAACCATCTAAATCAGTGTATGAGAAATCACCAGCTTCACTAATCGTAACACCTGATAAACCTGGGAATGCAGAGCTAACAAATGAGGAATCTTCAATATGAGTTCTTAAATTATCAATAACTTTAGCGGCATCCTCAGAAGTAACATGTTCATAATCATAACGAGTGAAAAAGGTTCTACCATATTTATTCCAGAATTCATTTTGAATTGTCTTAATTGAAGCTTCCTTTTCTGGATGTTGTTTATTATAAATAGCTAATAAATTTAACCAGGCAACAATGGCCCATAAACCATCTTTTTCTCTAACATGATTAGAACCTGTACCGAATGATTCTTCACCACAAATAGAAACCTTTTTAGCTTCAAATAATGCACAGAAGAATTTCCAACCAGTTGGAACAGCGTAACAATTTAAACCATGAGCCTTTGCAACTCTATCTAGAGCACTTGAAGTTGGGAACGAACGAGCTAAACCATAGATACCTTGTTTAGCAAAATATGGGATATCCTTGGCGTATTCAGAAATGATAGCAACAGAATCACCTGGTGAAACGAATGCAGGACCTGCACCATAAATCATATTTCTATCACCATCACCATCTGAAGCAGCACCAAATTCAACTTTTTCACGATCTACTCTATCAACTAAAGATTTAGCATAAGTTAAATTTGGATCTGGATGCATACCACCAAAATTTGGACTTGGATGCCAATTTTGTAAAACTTCATCAGCAGGTAAATCAAATTCATCAACAAAGATTGATTTTGCGTAAGGGCCGGTAACACCATTCATACTATCAATTAATAATTTCCAATGTTTATTATCACGTTGTTCATGAATAAATTTTTTAATTAATGGGAAATCAAAAATTTCTTTTAAGAAATCAACATAAGCTTTAGTAATATCAATAACATCAATTAATAAAGGACCATATTTTTTATTTTTACCTAAAGTAGTTAAATCCATTTCAGGGAAATCCTTAATAATTTTATATTCTTTTAATTGTTTTGAAATTTCCCAAATTTTATTTGTAACGGGTTCAGGAGCTGGACCACCATTAGATAAATTATATTTAATACCCATATCTTTATCTGGACCACCTGGATTATGTGAAGCAGTTAAAATGATACCACCTGTACATTTCTCTTCATAAGTTCTCATAATATGAGAAGCAGCCGGTGTTGATAATAAACCATGTTGACCAATGACTAATTTTTTAATACCATTAGCTGCACCAATTGCTGCAATTTTATGTAATATAACATCATTATAATATCTACCATCACCACCAACGACTAAAGTTGCACCTTTACAACCTTCAGGAATTGCTAAGAAAACAGATTGAACAAAATTTTCAACATAATTTTCTTGTTTTTCAAAAACTGCTACTCTTTTACGTAGACCTGAAGTACCAGGTTTTTGATCTTGATATGGTTTAGTTGGTACAGTTTCAATTTGAAATGACATATTTTAAACAGTGAGAGATTATTATTTTTGTGAATTTGATTAATTATCACTTGACTGTTTTTTTTTTCTTTTGTTTAGAATTTATTTAGAATTTAAGAATTTTGTTAATTAGAAATAAAATTATTACTTTATAAGTTTCAAGGAAATATGCTCTATTTTTATATGTTGATCGGGATAATTATATAATATATAAAAATATAAAAAATAAGGGGTGATGAAGAAACGAAGTTAAGTATAATTACATATGCAAAGTACAATAAACATGTGTTGGAGTTACCTACTTGCAAGAAGTAGTATAATATAATATCGTAACTGTCAATTAAGTTTTCCGGATACAATACTATAAGAAATATGTCAATTAAGTTATAAAGTTGAGGTGTTTTTACAATAAAAATAATAATTGAATTAACCAGTTCTTTATTATTTGTTAATTTCCTTGAAACAAGTACATTTGTGCTGTTATTCTACTGTAATCAGATAGACTTGAGGAAGTATATTAAAACCCCTTGTTATGACCACCATCACCCCCACTATTAATTACAACAGCGGATCCTTCAATGAGGTCTATTCCCTCCCCCCCCACTTTAAATTACTCCGAGAAATAGAGAAATTCATTTATTTAACGCTGGCACATTTTGTGATGTGATTGTGATAGCAACAACAGTATGCAGGTAGTGAGTGTATATTATTTATACCCGGTCTGCTACGTCATTATACTGTGACATATCTCTTCTCCCCCCCCTTATTTTTTGTACTGCTGTTGTTCCGTTTTCTCGGAGAACAGACCCGGAAAGGAAACAATATGTAAGATAGACAGATATACAATGTAACGAACTATATCATATATTGTAAATTACATCAAGTAGTTTACCCACAATAATATATAGAATATAGATTTGTGTCTTTTGTCAATTCAAAGTTCCCAGGAATAATTCATAGACAATCCGGTACTTGCCCCATTCATGAACTGATTAGCAACTCTAACTTTCATAATACACGGAGTTTCTGTTGTATTGTTCTATATATCTATAAAATATATATACATACATGTATACAATACCACTATCAATCATTACAGAATTATATCACATACCCTACAACAAACTTGCCTGTCGGTCTAATCCCTTCTACCACGAGCTAATATATCATCTAATGGTGGGGCTTGTTCAGTACTTACAAAATCTGCAATAACATCAGTAACAAGTTCTTCATTCTTAGACTTAGTATTAGCCTCGATTTTTTTAATTCCTGTTAATGACACAATTTGTTCAATATTTTCATTTATTATTGTTTTAATTTCATTCGGTACACTGTCAAGCGGATTTATCTTTTTTGCTAAAATATTATAAAGATTCGGTGGAATAAACTCCGAGGGATCAGTTTGATTCATTATTTTAATTTGATTAAATCCATTAATTAATAATTGTTTATTACTAAAGGGTCCAATGGCTCCCATTCTTAAGGGATCTTCCAAATTATATACATTTTCAAATTGTCTTCTAGGTAATGGTAATGATGACATTTTAGGTATTTCATCAATATGTTCATAATATAATTCAGATGGTGTATCAAATTTATCATTTAAACTCATCGAATCAATAAAATTGGACATTAGTTCATCAATTTGTTTCAATTTCATCTTTTCTTTATTTTCTCGCTCTGTTTCTGCTTCTTCTTTCTTAATTTTTTGAAATTCTGTTTTAATTGTAGTTGGTATCTTTCTTTTACTTGTTGTCATTCTTTCATCTTCTGCAAATGGTAATCTATTTAATATTAATACTCTTAACCCTTTATTATCCGAATCAATTGTTTCATTTAATGTTACATTTTTCAAATTATCCATTGTAATTATTAATGGTACTAATACAACCATTTGTACCTCCGAATTTGTCTTTTGTACATATCGACAAATTGCAACTTTATTACTTCTTATTAATGTATCAACTAATGCAGAAACACTAATAACATCTCCCATATTACCAATTCTTGTATCAGCAAGTATAAATGTAGATTCAGAATTTAAATATCTTCTTGGTAAATCTTTTTGATCCATAAAACCACGAATATCTAAACCTGGTGAATTAGAATTATAAATTTGATTAGCGATTGTAGCAGGTAATGTAACATAATCTGAACCATATCTATAAGCTTTCGTTACACCTTGTTTCGATACTGGTATACCCTTAGCCTTTTCATCCTTGGAACCTTCAATTTCATCCTTTATTATAGGTTCTTCATTTGGATATATCTCATATTCAATAGTACTTGTAGGTATATCATACCTTATGTTACCATCTTCATCTTTAATCTCTTGTACTAATTTCCGATGTGAACTTGATACTGATTTTGTCGCTGGATATCCCTCAACATTAATGCATAAACAATTTGTATCATCTATATTATCATTTAACATCGATTTTGATGGGTTATTAATATTATTTATATCTGCACCTAATCTTAATTGTCCAGAAAAGACTCTAACAGGTTTAACTGCGGATGGGATAGGTGATTGAATCATTTCATTCAATTCAGTAATATGAACCATCATTGAACCCGCGGTTCTATTAATTAATTTAAACCATGCATTATCTTCGACTGCGATACCATCATTTGCATCATCTTCAATTTGGTCAGGGGTTCGACAATCTACTAAAATGAATCTACCTTGATATTCTCCTAATATTTGATCAATTTCATCGTCTTCCAAATGAATGGAATCTAAATCATCTGTAAAACACATAATTTGTCTAATCATATTCTTTTTACGAAATTCTTTCTTAATTTGTAAAATTGATAATATTAAACATTGTTCAATAGTACTAAGTTCATCAGCATCATCAGTCTTTTCAACCTCCATATTTGATATAGTTTTAATTATTCGTATTATATCTGAACTTTGTATTGGTGCAACCATTTCTTGTAATTGTATAATACCTGTAATATTCATTACGTTGTCATTTTTTGAACAATTATTTAAATAACAATCAATCCAATCTGTCTTTCTTGATTTATCAAATTTTTCTAATAATGTATATTCTAAATATTCAACAACAAGTGGAATCTTACCTGTTTCAATCATACGTTGAGACATATCAACAAGGAATGAAGTACATTCTGCAGACATCTTATTCAAATTGATATATCAGTTAGTCGATTTCTTATTTTAAGAAGTTTAACCCAGCGATTGTACATATATATATACTTTCTCTTGTATCTTGATCTTTTTTTAAATAGTGTTCCCTCGCAGCGGCGAAAGTTCCAGTATTCATCTGTTTATTTTTCATGAAGCGTATTGAAAAATGATTGTTGTCATAGCGATTATGAACAGGGGTACTAGTTACAAGAATACAAGAGAAGTGTATAAAAGAGTTGATTTGCTTTAATCAGATTTCCATCGTTGAAGGTACTAATTGATAATATTATGTGATACGCCGTTATTTGAAACGATTATTCTATATGATCTAAAAATATTTCGGACATAAAAAAAGGGTCCACTCTTCTTTATTGATTCATTGTACAACGATCAGAACACTTATTGAGTTCTAACCAAGTGCAAAAGTTACACAAACATCATATTATAGTGAAAATTGTAAAAAAAAAATAAAAATGGATTCAATTGATCCAAAAAAGGAAAGCCCTGTAGGGGGCTCGAACCCCTAACCTTGTGATTAAGAGTCACACGCGCTACCGATTGCGCCAACAAGGCTAAT
>JAXQGP010000402.1:0-21227 GCA_037040125.1 Kazachstania sp. M6911
ATCAATTTAATGAATCTTTGTTCTTTTATATTTTATCTTTCCCATGTAATTTCTTTATCTAGCAAATTCCAACAAATACTAGCTCCAAATCAAAAAATGGAAGCTATAACTACAAATCTTCAATAATTTTGTTACCTGTTCTTTTTATTATATGAAATATATAATAATTATAAGTTGTAATACGAACTATCGACTTCTGACTTCTGGTTTCAGTTTTAAGTTCTTTATATATGAAAATATTCTTCTTCATCCCCTGTTATTCTAGGATTCAGTTTAGTATAATAATTTAGATCTCATTACTCCAGTCTTTATAATTATACTGGGATTCTTATAATAATTTATAAGTTCGACGTTAGATACTCCTTGCTATCGGATCACTGTCGACCGAATGTCATGTCTTCTGTAGTATATACATTTCTGTCAAATATAATATTTTGTACACTAATTTTTAAGAAATGGAACCTAAGAACTCAATTAATTTACAACATAAAACATTATTATAATCAGTTTTTTGGGTAATATAAGGCCAGTTTACTCCCACTTTAAGTAATAAATAGGTATTTGTATGTTCCAACTAATAGTTACCCGACTACAATATCAGTGGTAAATCCTCTAATTTTAAATTTTAGAAACAATAATCTCTAGGTAGCCAAGTTGGTTTAAGGCGCAAGACTGTAATGTTTAACACAAGATATCTTGAGATCGGGCGTTCGACTCGCCCCCTGGAGATTTTTTTAAATTTGGATTATAGGTCACGTGGTCTACAATTAGCATGCGTTGTTATTCTCAGCGGTTATTTTGCTACATTTATATATTTTTGGATTTTATTGCAATTTATGGAATCTACCATTATCAAAGTTCATATTTTCCTTTTAATTTTGACTGTTGGAGCTCTGAATTACGAATTTTCGCAAAAACAAATATTATTCGTGACAGTTTGTGCCCCATGTTGAGAATAATTTATCTTATCAGTTACCTAGGATATTCTAACAACCACGTTATAAAGCAATTGTGTATCAATCATCGGAATCACTCAAATTCTGAATAAACTCTGAGAGGTTATCTTAATATTAAGATAAAGGATGCGTATATCAATGTTAATAAAATTCGATGATGAAAAAAAATTAATTAAAACACTCTGTCACCTAGAAGTATTGCCGTCATAAATACCGTAGTGAAAATTTTGTAACCTAAGTTTTCTATGAATTTTAAAACTTAAAAGAAGAAAAATCAGTAGGAATTATTGAGAAATAAACCACTTTAGACTGATTCAGTCTTAAAAAAACTTTTTCCGCCGTGATGTATATTGAGGTCTTATAATTTCCCAATTCGGTAATTTACACGATATAAGGAATTTAAATAAATTAACATCAAATACTGGAAGGATGACGTAAACACTTACAATATCATCAAAAGTATTCAAATGTTTTGTACCAAGAAGTTAAATCTGGGTTCTCTGTACACTTATGAGAGTTTAATATTATAAAATAATGATATTCATCATCTCGTTAGTAAGGACAGCTATCACTCAGCTATATGTCAATTTCACAATCTCCTATAGGTGGAGTCCTTAATTGCGATGTTCAATTGTTTACTCCTTTGTCCTATTCCAGTAGAACTCACAAATTATGTATTTTACCGAACGGTATATTAACCTTATTAATTTCCGATCCAGATGATAAAATGACATCTTGCTCTATATCGATCGCGTCTGGTTCTCATTCTGATACAAAGGGTCAACCTGGTGTTGCCCATCTTTTTGAGCATATGTTGCTTGCAGGCGGTTCAAATGATTATCCAAAATGCGGATATTATATTGATACAGTTGCCAAATACAATGGGTTTCAGAATGCTTTTACTACTGGAGAACAAACAACATTTTATTTTGAAGTTCCTGTAGGGTCAACTGAAGGAGAGGTTGTCTTTGAAAAAGTAATGGATATATTCTCTTCATATTTTAGAGGGCCAATATTTAATCCACTGATAATAAATAAGGAAGTATATGCAATAAATAATGAACATGAAGCTAATATGTCTTCACTCTCAAAAATTTTGTATCAAGCAACGAGGTTACTAGCAAACCCAGACCATCCTTTTAGTCAATTCTCAACTGGTAATATTAAATCGTTAGGTAACATGTCAGGACACTATTCCAAGAATTTGCATACTGTCTTAACCGAATATTATAAGAAGAATATCTGCCCTCGCAAGATGACGATGTGTTTAAGAGGGCCTCAATCTGTGAATGCATTAACCAAAGTAGCGTATTCCAAAATGGGAGAAAATTTGAAAAGAAGAAGAAGTATAAGAAAATCCTTAAATTCAATTAAGATCAATCCGCTTATACGATCGAAATTAGAAAACGAAAATACGAAAAAACTAGCTAATATCAACGATTTTAATATCTTACAGAAAGAATGGTTACCGAAATATGAGAACGTTTCCTGTTTCCTACCTTGTGGCAGTGCTAATCACAACTCCATCTTTATCATCTCAAATAAAAATTTGACGGTCCGGTTCATGTTTCCAATCAGCTTAGTTGAGAAATCAATCTGTCAAAAAGATATACGATTATATAGCAAGATTTGGTGTGATTTAATTGGGGACGAATCTCCAACTTCCTGTTGTGAACTCTTTAAAGAAAAGGAATGGATAATAGGATGTTTTGCTTATGTATCAGATTTTACAATACAGGATATAGGATTAGTGATGGAATTAGAATTGACATATGAAGGCTGGAAGAATTTAGATGAACTATCACAAATGTTATTTTCTGTTGTAATTCCAAAGCTAACGAAGGGAAATTTGTATGATTTAGCTACATATATGAAGGATGTCAATTCGATTGATATAGTCTCATTTATTAATAAAAAGAAAGAAAGCTCTCCCATGGAGGAAACATCTGAATTAAGTGGAATGTTGTTAGAAAATTTAAATGATTTGAATGTATGTAATATTTTTAAAGGACATGCTTCATTAAGTGAAGACAGTAGTAACAGCAACTCAGAAATTTTAGATGATGATAGTCAAGAAATGCAAAACTGGTGGTTAGGTTGTGCAATTAAATTTCAAACATTTTTAACTGAATTTATGACACCCCATAATGTACGCATAATTGTTTTAGGAGCAAATCTGCGAAAGTGTAATTTAATAAGTGGCCTAAGGACATTAAAATACAAAAAGGATCAATATTTTGAATTTGACTATTTTACAAAATTTATTGATTTTACAAAATCTAAGATTAAGTCTAATTTTGGAAACTTTGAAATTTTGTACCCTGTGAAAAATATTTTTATTTTACCAGAATATCACAATTTAACAATCTTAAGACAGATACTCTTAGAATCGAGTTTAAAGAGTAAATATTCATCTTTGACACCTTTGAGAAAATTAACAAGAAATAATCAACCCAGATTGACAAGTTTTAATTCTCGATATGAGATTTGGGTTTTGGACGACAAGACAATGTGTGATCCGATTAGTAAAAAAACTATATTGACATTCGAATTAGCTTCTACAATACTCAAACCTAGTCCGCATAACACGATATGTCTTGAAATATTAGGACAATTACTTTTCAAATTAATATCATCACAATTATATTCTGCAATAAAATGTGGTTATAGTTATGCAATCGCGGCGTCAGACAGAGGTGAAGTAACTTTGAAATTTACAATATATGGTTTCACACAAGGAATAATTTCAATATTGAAATGTATTGTTGAAGGCATGAAGAAAATATTAACAATGAATGGCAATAATAAATATGAAAAGGAGTATTTTAGAAAAGCAAGAATATTAACCAGAAACAAATATAAGAATGCATCTATGGAAAATTGTATTAAGTCGTGTAGTATTGGTCTGTTAATTTTATTAGAGAAACATATGTGGACATTAGGAGATAGAACAGAAGCTTTAGAAGATATTGATATTGAACAATTTTTAAAATTTTGTAATCTGTTTTTGGATAATGACGATAATTTTTCTACTATATTTATTCAAGGTGACTTAAGTGAAGCTGATAATATCAATAATTTTTTAAACGACCATTTAACTAGACATTTTTCAACTAAAGCAAATTTCCCAGGTAGTCCACATCGTCAATTAAATAAACCACAAAAGACAATAATTCTAAAACCAGGTACCAATTATTTCTTGGAGTATGATGGTTTTGCAGATGATCCAAATAACGGTATAAGTTTCTTCATTCAATTTGGAATGAAAAAAAATTTGAGAATTGTTATATTGACATATTTCACCTCATATTTGATTTCTCTGACATTAGTCAGTGAACTAAGAAATAAAAGACAAATAGGGTATGTTGTAATGGGCGGTGTTCGAGAATTAACAGAAACTATAGGTATTCATATTACAATAATGTCTAGTAATTCACCGGAATCTTTAGAAGAAAATATTGAGGAATATTTAGAATATTTTGAAAATTATATTTTGAGTGGAATCGACGACAGTTATTTTTTGAAAGAATATATTAAAAAATATATTAATATTATTAGTTTAGATGTCGACAATCCTAATCATAATGGTACTCAAGGTGAATCTGTCTCTGGACCTATTAATTTAATGAACGAGATTATACCTAATGTTAGAGAAGGTCATAACGAAATTATCAATAGTTCTGAAATGAAACAACATCAATTTTTTATGAATAAAATTATTGACAATGGTGAGTTTAACTGCGATTTAGAAAATTTATTTTTGAAAAAGAAACAAATCTTAGAAAGAATTACTTTAACTGAATATAAAAATTTTGTACATGAAAAGATATCTGCCTTTTCATCGAAAAGAAGTAAAATTTCAATAAGGATTAAAAGTGTCATGTCCGATGAGAAGATCCGTGAGCAACAGTTGTTATTACAAATTGGTGCATTTTTAAGAATGAAGGGTTTGTTAATAGATAATAAAGAATTAAAGCAAATTATATTAGATACAAGAGGCAATCCATTAGTTCTGGCCAAAAAATTACTTTCTGCATTCCGTGACAAAGGTGAAGGATGGAGACTATGTTCTGCCATTATGAAGGAGATATATGGATCAGTCGAGACTGCAAGTTATCAGAGATTAATCAAGACTCCATTGAATACAATTCATAATGCTGTTGATATAAAAAATTATATCAATCCTCGGCTGATTCAAACGAACCAAGACGATACAATTGCACCTGGTGGTATATCCAGAAGAATCAAAGTTCCGCTGATTGAGATTCCGGGTCCCAATGCATTCAGAGACTAATACAAATTAGGAATTTGAGACGACAGGATGTCAGATTTACCTTTCGACTGACACCTATAACAGTTGAAATAGGGCTATTATCATCGATATCTGCGTACCCTAACCTGCTCAAAAAAAGCATACTGAGCAAATATAAAATCAACGAACTCCCAGAGAAAAACAGATATTTGCTCATTTTTGCAATTTGTATCGTACGCCTGTCGAAGTTGCCCTCAGCGGGAACTCTCGCTATCTTTCTCTCTGCGGAAATGAGGGGCAGTGGGCGTGTGCGAAAAAAGAAAGCACGGTGAGCATGCGACGGTCTATACTTTCCTCGAGGAGTGCATTTGTCTGTGTGTCTGTGTGTCTGTCTGGCCGTCTACCCACGTAATTGGTAATGGTATTCAATTAAACAATAGAGCATAACGGCAATAAGCGATTAATTAATGAGGTTTAATAGCCATTCAATGCATGCATTTCTTTTTGACTAGTTGTCTTTCGTATAAGTGTGATGTAGTCATTATCGAAATGTACAATATATAAATATATATAAATGCAATATCGAGGACCTCAAAATTATTTTGTCATTTAGAAGTTTGTGTCATTAATGAAATTTCAATTATTTTAAGGGTTGATAATTTTTTTCAGATCTGAGGTGCAGTGTAGAAAAGCAAAACAATAGTAATAATAATATAAGATACAATAAAATCAATTCACAATGGATATGGGTACTAGTTCAATGAATATGGCAATGAGTTCGATGAGCTCTATGTCCATGCCTTCACATTCCAGTTCCGCGATGAGTGCATTGAGTTCTATGGCGATGTCCATGGGATCTAGTACAGTAATGTCGATGGGTTCTAGCGTAGTCACGTCTGTGATGTCAATGGCTACTACTTCTACTACTCATAATCATGACTCCACATCCGATATGAATGGTATGGATATGTCAAGTTCAAGTTCAAGTTCAAATTCCTCAAGTATGAATATGGAGATGGGTATGAACTCATATCTAACAAGAAAATATAAGAATTATCCTGTCTTATTTGAAAAATTATATGCTAAGGATAAGAAAGGTGCATTTGGTATATTTGTATTAATCCTTGCCGCATGTTTCGTTTATAAATTTATCCTCTTCGTTAGTTGGTGCCTTGAGGTTCATTGGTTTAAGAAATGGAATAGAACTAAAAAATTTACACATAATAATGATAACTCTAATAACAATAATGGTAAGACTATCGAGGATTATGATGATTCAGATGATGACGATGAACGTACCGAGACTGAGTACACCGAGACAGGTGGTCAATTGGTTGCACTACCAAAGATGCCAAATTTAATGTATGATATCTTTGCGCCATCTTGGAAGGATATGTGTCATGATATAGTGAGAATCCTGTTGATTTTCACTTCAACGATGTTAATTTATATGCTAATGTTAGTTGTTATGACTTTTGTACTAACTTATACATTTGCCGTCATCACTGGTTTGACACTTTCTGAAGTATTCTTTAATAGATGTAAGATAAGTACATTGAGAAGATGGAATATTCAACGTGAAATTAAAAAGGCAATGAACTGTCCAGGTGCAGCTAATTGTAAGTGTGGTAGACATATTCAACCACCTAAAACTTCTTTCGACTCAACAGACTCAAATGACCCAGTTGCTAAATATAACGAAAAAAACTCAATTAATGAGGGTACAACAAATAATAACAATTTAAACACTGTAAATAATATCGTTAATGGTAACCATGATTCCATTGAGGATGCTAGTAAATGTGTCTGTGAACCAGATATCCATGATCAAGATAGAAGGATCGAAAGAAGCATGTTGGAATCTGCAAGACAACAAGAACAAAGTAATGATATGGATACAAATTTATTACCTGCAGAAAAATTTGCATAAATTCCAACTTAATCTTTCTCAAATTTCCAAAACGTAACTAAATTCTTTCAACATGCTCTGTATATTTTTTTAACATTATTAGTATTTGTAAATAGCTATAAATCACATAATACAGGTATTTGTTTATCAATATAGAAGTATTTTCTGTTATATATTAATGGTATTACCGTTAATAACAGAATTTACTGCAAATATCACTATGTACGTCATACTAAAATCCGTTGCATTAACAAAAATAACGGCCACAACAAAGAACGGTAGAAAAAAAGTTGAAAAATTTTGAAGAAATAAAGGCCACAACTAACAGTGGAAAATTTAGGACAATTTCACCAACGAAAACATATACAAGACAGACAAACACTAGAAGAAACTTCTTGTATCAATTCAATTCATTTTTAATACAGAAAAATAAGATTACATACATTTTTTGTTTTGAGTTAAGAGGTAAAATCAACTAAGATACTGTTGTTTATTAAGTTTAAGGAACCTGTTTTTTCTTTTTAAATACAATAGGGATCGATACAACTAATAATACCATATTTTGAGAAACAAACTAGTGGTATTTAAGTATCCTTAATTATACAACATGGATGAAAGTACAGAGCGTCGTGATGACGTTGTAAATAATGATGTCGATGATAGAGCCCCTAGTAGCGAGGAAGAAGGGGAAGATGTGTTCGATTCATCTGAAGAAGATGATAATTTAGATGAGGATGAAGATGAAGCTAGAAAGATTAAAGAAGGGTTCATTGTTGATGATGAAGATGGTGATAATGATGACGAGGATGAAGAAGGAACAATCTCTAAGAAAAGAAGAAAACATAAGAGAAGAAATAGAGAAGATGAAGATGATCGTTTATCAGAAGATGATCTTGACCTTCTAATGGAAAATGCGGGTGTTAAAAGATCAACTACAAGTACATCAGGTAGATTGAAAAGATTAAAGAGAGGAGAGGGTGAGAAGGACGAATCTACTGAAAATGACAGAACACAACAGAAACCGAGTAGTACTTCTCAATTAGATAATATGTTTGAAGATATTGATGAGGACGAAGCAGAATCCAGAGGTAGAAGAGGTAGTGAATCTGAAATGGAAGAAGGTGATGAATCCCATAACGACAGTGGTATTGGAAGACGTGGCACCATGAAGACAGGTATGATGGATGAATTAGATGATTTCATTGAAGAAGATGAATTTTCTGATGAAGACGAAGAAACCAGAGAGAGAAGATTAGAAGAAAGAAGATTGCAAAAACAACAAAGAATGAATGCTCCTCAACAAATATCTGGTTTATCCTCTGATAAAATTGATGAAATGTACGATATCTTTGGTGATGGTCATGATTATGATTGGGCTCTTGAGATTGAAAATGAAGAAATCAATGAAAATAATGTTGCTGCGACTGAAGAAGGTGATGAACTTGATGAAAGTGGATTACCAATACAAACCAAGAAGACTACAGATTTACAAGATATCTATGATTTGGAGGATTTGAAACAAAATTTATTGACCGAAGAAGATATGGTTATAAGGAAAGCAGATATCCCTGAAAGATTCCAAGAAGTAAGAAAGGGTATTCAAGAATATGGTACCCTATCTGAACAAGATCAAGAGCTTGAAAAGAAATGGATTACTGATAAGATTGCAGTAAGTAAAAATTTCGACGCTGAATATGATATGACTGAATTTAGGGAAGCTATTGGTAATGCAGTTAGATTCATCACGCATGATAATCTAGAAGTTCCATTTATATATGCATATCGTCGTAACTATATCTCTTCTAGAGTTAGTGGTGGTTTTATTTTAAGTGAAGATGATCTATGGGAAATAGTAACATTAGATTTAGAGTTTCAAAGTATCATTAGTAAGAGAAATTATGTTAAGAAATTTTATGAAGAACTAAGTATTCATGACAGTAATATCGAAGAATATTTCGAAGGTGAAAATAGTGCGTCCACAGCAGAACTTAATGCATTACAAGATATTCATGACTTTATGGAATTCAAGTATTCTCAAGAAATTAACAAGAGTATGAGTAGTCACATTGAACAATCAGGTAAGAGACATTTGAAAAACTCTAGTTATGAAAAGTTTAAACATAGTCCATTATATGAAGCTGTAAAAGAAATTGGTATCACAGCAGAAAATGTTGGTGAAAATTTCAGTTCATTGCATCAAATTAACTCAGCAGTTGATCACCCATCTATGAAACCACAAGAGGTTATCGAATCTGTTGTTGAAAGACATCCAACAGAATTACAAATTTTTTCTACTAATATGAATTTAGCTTTTGAAACTGTGAGAAAATACTATTCTTTAGAGTTATCTAAAAATATTAAAATCAGAGAAAAGGTAAGAGCCGACTTCTATAAATACTATTTGATTGATGTTGTTTTAACCAAGAAAGGTAAGAATGAAATTCAAAGAGGTTCCCTATATGAAGATATAAAATACGCCATTAATAGAACTCCATTGCATTTTCGCAGGGAACCAAATACCTTCTTACGTATGTTAGAAGCCGAGTCCTTAAATCTGATGACCTTAAAGATCCACATGTCATCTCAAGAACAATACATTAATCATTTATTCCAAATTGTTCTTGAAACCACAAACACCTCTGAGTTGGCAACTGAGTGGAATAATTTCCGTAAATCTGCCTTCAAGGAAGCAATGAACCAAATATTTATGGATATATCCAGTGAAATTAAGGAAGGTTTGACTAAGACTTGTCAAAAGCTAGTTGCCTTAACAGTCCGTCACAAATTCATGTCAAAACTTGATCAAGCTCCATATATTCCAAATGCTAAGGAATCGAAGATTCCTCGTGTTTTAACATTGTCCTGTGGGCAAGGTAAGTTTGGTGCAGATGCCATTATTGCCGTTTTCGTCAATCGTAAAGGTGAATTTGTAAAGGATTTTAAGATTGTTGATAATCCTTTTGATAGATCCCGTCCAGAAGCATTTGAGGATACTTTAGAAAATGTTATTTCTACCTGTCAGCCAAACGCTATCGGTATTAATGGTCCAAATCCAAAGACTGAAAAGTTCTTCAAGAAAGTACATGAAATTATCCAAAAGAAACAAATTTTAGACAATAAAGGCCATTTAATCTCTGTCATTTACGTCGAAGATGAAACTGCTCTTCGTTTCCAAAGTTCTAGGAGAGCACAGGATGAATTTTCCAATAAGGCTCCTTTGATCAAGTACTGTATTGGTTTAGCGCGTTATATGCATTCTCCACTTCTGGAATATGCTAATCTATTGCCTGAAGAATTGAAATCGTTAGCTATTCACCCACATCAATCTCTATTACCTGCGGAAATTCTAGCCAAATCTCTTGAATCGGCATTCGTTGATATTGTTAATCTAGTTGGTGTTGATGTCAATAAATCCACCGATAATGATTATTATGCGACGCTATTGAAGTATGTTTCTGGTTTTGGTAAACGTAAGGCTGCCGATTTCTTACAATCTTTACATAGATTGAATGAACCTTTATTGGCACGTCAACAATTAATTACCCATAACATTTTACATAAAACTATTTTCATGAATTCTGCTGGTTTCTTAAATATCTCATGGAATGAAAAGAGACAGAAATATGAAGATTTGGAACATGATCAATTAGACAGCACGAGAATTCATCCTGAGGATTATCATTTAGCTACTAAAGTTGCTGCGGATGCGTTGGAATATGATCCAGATGCTATTGCTGAAAAGGAAGATCAAGGTACTATGAGCGATTTTATTGAGTATTTAAGAGATGATCCAGATCGTAGAGCAAAATTAGAATCATTGAATTTAGAATCATATGCAGAAGAATTAGAAAAGAAGACAGGTCAGAGAAAGTTGAACAATTTAAGTACCATTGTACTAGAATTACTAGATGGTTTTGAAGAATTAAGAAATGATTTCCACCCATTGCAAGGTGAAGAAATTTTCCACAGTTTAACAGGTGAAACTGAAAAGACTTTCTTTAAAGGTTGTGTTATTCCAGTTAAGATCGAAAGATTCTGGCATAATGATATTAAATGTATAACTAACTCGGGAGTTGATTGTATTGTTAACGCACAAAGACATGCTGGTGCTCAATACCAAAGAGCTGCTAGTGAAATTTATGAAGTTGGTAAAACATATCCAGCTAAGATTATATTTATCGACTATTCTGAAATCTCTGCTGAGGTTTCATTATTAGAAGATGATGTTGAACATGAATATATCCCAATTACCTATAGTAAGGATCCATCCGTATGGGATATACAACAAGAATTAAAGGATAAAGAGGAAGAAAAGAGGATATCGATTGAAAGAGCCCGTGCTAAGAGAGCACATCGTGTTCTAAACCATCCATACTATTTTCCATTCAACAGTAAACAAGCAGAAGATTATCTAAGAACTAAGAATCGTGGTGATTTTGTTATCAGACAATCTAGCCGAGGTGATGATCATCTTGTCATCACATGGAAACTGGACAAGGATCTATTTGAACATATTGATATCAAGGAATTAGATAAAGAAAATCCTTTAGCTCTGGGTAAGACATTAGTAGTGGACAACCAAAGATACCACGATTTAGATCAATTGATTGTCGAATACTTACAAAACAAGGTCAGATTATTGAATGAAATGACTTCCAACGAGAAATTCAAAGCTGGCAATTCTAAAGAAGTTATCAAGTTTATTGAGGACTATTCTAAGGTTAACCCACAAAAGTCTGTGTACTACTTCAGTTTCAATTACGAACATCCAGGTTGGTTCTTCATCAACTTCAAGATTAATGGAAGTGGCAAACTTTACACATGGAATGTTAGATTAACAAATACAGGTTTCTATTTAGTTAACTATAACTATCCAAGTGTCGTCCAATTATGTAATGGTTTCAAGACATTGTTGAAATCTAACAGAAATAGATCATAATCGAATCGTAAATAACATGACTAGCGTGCTGTTACTCTACTAAAATATTTCATGTCATGGGTAGAAGAAAAAACGCAAAAAAAAACAATACTGTTCACTATAATCATGATCATATAAGAACAGTTTCTCAGGAGGATATAGATTAAGAGAGAAATCCGACTAAAAGTAATCTGAAAAGAATTAAGAAAGGATTGGAGAGTTGTTATTAATACTTCTCGTTAGTGTATCGATATATATCTGTATACCCTCCATCCTTATGTATAAATTATATATAGGTTTAATTGTAATCTAAAATTAAGAATTAATAACAACGTTAAAAAATGGACTAAGAGGTTTCTCCATGTTCCCGTGGAGTTCTGAACCAGTCTCTTTTGCGATAAATCGGTCTACCTATTGTGCCCCTACCTAGTCCTACAACGGTCCCTTGAAGGTCGGCCGAATGTAGGGTGGTGCGGATAGGTCACTGGAAGAAAACGGGATACCTTCTAGAGGCGAAGAAGGGTTGCCCGAGAAAGTTGTTCAACTTTTACACCTCAGATCGCTGGTGAAATTAGATGATCTCACAACGGTAGCTGCTTAACTAAATTTTAATCTTTCTATTCTAGGAAAATACCAATACAAGTAGTTATAACTTATATTTGAAGGTTTTAGACGTTTATTGTACCATATCAGAACTAACTGTTGTCAAAAAACATAGGATATTACCAGCTCTTCCCTCTCTTTTCTTTTTCCATATTCAAGATAGTTCAAGATCATGCTGAAACTGGGATATCGTTCAGAACTAAAAAGACAGTTTAGACTCAAATCTAATGGTCTTGTCTTTAGACCACAAGGAGTGGTTGGTCTAGGCGTGAATAATATCATATGTAAACCTGCAGCCTCGTCGCAGTTTCTGAGATTAAACTCTACTAAGAGTGTTAATGAAAACCCTACTACATCCAAGATTTCCGTTGCACCTACAACAAAATCTGTGGCTAAGAGCCAAAAACCGAAGAAACCATTATGGACTGTTATTAAAGAAGGTGCTAGTCATTATTGGGACGGTACCAAATTATTGGGTTTTGAAATGAAAATCTCTTCTAGACTATTGATGAAAATGTCAGCAGGTAAGACTTTGACCCGTAGAGAAATGATTCAACTAAAGAGAACTACACAGGACGTTGTCAGATTAGTCCCCTTTGCCGCTTTCGTCTTAATCCCATTTGCTGAATTGTTGCTACCTCTTGCACTGAAAATCTTCCCAAATTTGCTACCTTCCACTTATGAATCTAGTCAATCTAAGGAAACAAAACTAGCAAATTTAAGAAAAACTAGAGAATTGGTTACCAATATCATAAAGGATAACAAATCTCATTTCAAACCACAAGGTATCAGTGATGAACAAAAGCAATTATTTAACAGATTCTACAAACATGTTAGAGCTACTGGTGAAAGTGAATCTCGCAGTCAATTAATTGAAGTTGCAAGATTATTTACGGATGATACTGTTTTGGATAATTTAAGTAGACCTCATTTAATTGCGTTAGCTAAATATATCAATATTCAACCGTTTGGTACCGATGTTATGTTAAGATACAGAATTAGATATAAGTTACTTGATTTAAAAAAGGATGATTTTGCCTTATATTACGAAGATGCAGAACAATTGAACTCGAATGAATTACGTAGTGCTTGTGCTTCTAGAGGTATCAGAATTAAAGGTGCAACAGATACCGCGTTGAGAAACAATCTAAGATTATGGTTAAATATGAGAATTAAGGATAAGATTCCGTCAACTTTGATGGTTCTAGCTACCTCTTACAATTACGGTGATGCATCATCAAAAAAATCACTGTATGACTCATTGTGTGATGTATTGAGTGCTATTCCGGATGAATTATACCATGAAGTTAAAGTTAACGTTGTTAAAGAAGATGAAGCTACTGCTAAACAGAAGTTAGAACATTTGAAGGAGCAAGATGAAATCATGAAGGAAGAAGTAGAACAAGAAGAAAGTTCTATCGTTAAGGTTAAAGATAGTTTATCATTAGATGCCATTGATAAAGTCCAAGAAGAAGCAGATCAATCTGTCAAATCGATGCTGAAGAAAGAAAAGGATTCCAAAAAGAAATAAAGTACAGTGTAAAGCTACTTATGTTTCTCGTTGCTTCATATCCTTTTTCTTTTAACAGATTATTCCGAAGTTCGTCCTTCTTATACATTTATTAGTTTAATCTCATCTTCTTGTCTAATATTTTAAAAAATACAGATGTAATAAAACTATATAATATATTTATTTCTATGTTAATACACACACATTCAATACTTTTCAAAATCAACCATTCATTTAAGTAGAACACTCTGCATAAACAGAACACGGTAAAGAACCACCGCACTTTCTACCTTGTTTGTTCAGTTTATCACAAGAGGAACGAAATTTTTGGCGTTGTTTCACGTTGACGCGTCTGTTGAACTGTAAATAGCACAGAATAAGTCGCACAGAACGAGGAACTAGTTTCAATTTCTCACTTAGACGCCAACAGGCGACGCGTCACAAAGCTCAAAATTAACAAACTCAAAGGGATTTTGCGATGAGCCAGCTAACTGCGAGGACACAAAGGAACATCCGTCAGTAATTTCTTAACAACGATTCGGTCAATTGACTAGATATTTCTACTCGTGTTAGGTCACCTTTTTTGTACTGAGTATATGTACATACAATTAAGTTGTAGGGCAAAAAAAGGTGTTAATAAAATAAGAAGTGATACACGATACATCCTTATTACTGAAGTTTATTTTATTTCAATCGTTCTAAGAAAATATTCGACCTTTTCAAAATTTTACTTATTTATCATTTATAAGAATTGAGATATTGATTTTTATCATTAAATATTTAGATATTATCATTTCCGAAATAAATCAAGGATCTCATTTCGATTCAAAATATTCATATTATTGTCAGGTACATTTAACAAAACTTCGTCAATTACGAAGGACTCTATTTGATAGCATTAGTATTAACAACGTTATTTAATAACGCTAATTGAAGAAAATTCACGAAATCATATTACTATAGAGAGCATTGAAATAATCTAATATTAAACACATTTGTAAAATGAATACTCACGAAGAACAATCACGAACAGAAAATAGAGATATTATAGAAGATAAGTTAAAACTTAAACCATTGCATTCAAAAAGTGGTAAGAATGGAAGATCTGCCCTAGGGGAAGTTAATGCTAATACAACCAGACTAAATATTAAAGGGAAAGATATTGAAAGTACGCGTGCATCACTACCTATAACGAAAGTACGAAAAGATCCTAGCAACGAAACAGAAAGACCTGTCTCAAAGAAAAGAAGAATATTTAATGATAATGATGATAATGAATTGCATGATAATACCAGCGTTGCCAATAGTACTAAAACTGCTATAGATGAGACAGATGCACCTTGGATAGAATTAGATGAAATGGATAAAACCGATCCAAGCATGGTACCTGAATATTATAATGATATATTCTCATATTTTTATAGACGTGAAACAGAGCTATCTCCGAAGATTAATTATACATTATCGAAAGTTAAAGCTGGGGTCCATTATATTAGACCATCAGTGAGAGCAATTTTAATCGATTGGCTTGTGGAGGTCCACGAGAAATTCCAATGTTTCCCAGAAACATTATACTTAGCAATAAATATTATGGATAGATTTCTATCGGAAAATAAAGTTAATACTGATAGACTACAACTATTAGCAGTTACGGCATTATTCATAGCTACTAAATTCGAAGAGATACATTTACCTAAATTAGCTGAATATGCGTATATAACTGATGGTGCTGCTACTAAAGAAGACATTAAGACGGCAGAATTATACATGTTGACTAGATTGGATTTCGAAATAGCCTGGCCAAATCCGATGAATTTCTTAAGAAGATTATCAAAAGCGGATGGATACGATACAGAAACTAGAAATGTTGCCAAATTTTTATTAGAGTATGCATTCTGCTCTCATCAATTCATTGGTAAAAGGCCTTCGTATCTAAGCGCCATAGCATTTTATGTGGCGAAACGAGTTATTGATAGGAGCAATATTTGTTGGAATTCGACATTTACCCATTACAGTGGGGGGATCGATGCATTAATAGACGAGGACTTCCAAATGGATTGCATTACATTGATAACTGAAATCGCATTGCCTCAGACAAGATTGAATTCTTTAAGAGATAAATATAATACTGGTAATAGTGTTTTAAAGAAAGTAGAAACCTATTGTAAAAAAATAGTTCAGACAAGCTCTTCTGATGTATTTACATTGTAACATTATAATTAAAACAAAAGTCATCCCATTCGTGTTTACATCAAAATTTTGTAATTTTCTATGCACTATCAAATATTTAAATATAACTATTCTTAAATCATAATTATAAACATCATAGGTTTTCTGAGCTTTGGAATAATTAAACTTTATGAAATTAAATATACATTATTATTACTATTTGGTTATATTACTAATTATATTATAGATACGGAAAATGAATTCCGAAATATTAGCTATCGTGGTTTGGAATGTGTGCTGTGTCATTAAAAGAAATGTTGGGATTACTGAAATTGTTTATTCTTGAGAAAGGTTTGTTTGAAGTATAAATGCTTAGTACATGATAAATTCTGGGGTATTGGTGACAGTGGGATTAAATATTAGAAATTAGATTTTTTTCAAGTTTCAAAACTAGAACTAGAACTTTCGTGATTAAGTCGAATAAAATATGGTTCTTGTAATAATCAGTTATTGCCATGTTATCTTTTGGAGATGCCGGATCTTCGATTGTGTGATATATATAAACGTCGAGGTTTTCAAATCATTTATTCGTGTAGCGTCATTATGTCATAATCATTTTTCCTAACTTTTAATGCCCATTGTACAGATATTATAGAGGCTTTCATGAATCTTCTTGATTGATATTTCCTATGGAATTCGTCATGAATAATAGGGCTAACTAAGTAATCCATTATCATGTGGCACACTGGAGCTAGTTGTTCCTTATTGTAACCTCCACAGTAGTGTATTAGATTGCCATCCCATTTCCCTTTACCTAACATTTTTCTGGATAAAAACATTGCAGCAGCAGCGCATAGGGATGGCAAGATACCTATAAATCTAAAATCTACTAACGAAATCTCAAGAAGAAACTTTGCTAACGTCCGTGATTGTATATCGTAATCATCAGCTTTTGATATTCTTCTTAAGAAATTCATTGGGTTTGGATAATTTAAGCCGAAATCTAAAGTCTTTAAAATAAAATTTTCACCTTCTTTGATTTCTTCTTCTGTACAAGCACCATCGGTTTCTGAAGCAAAATGTTTTATACTTGGAGAATAAACTTCTTCGTATTTGGAAGCAATGAATAAACATGAAGTACCAACAAGTTGTAATTTATCAAGTTGAACCAACTCTTTACAAAGGAACCTATCCATTATATTGATTGCTAGATATAAAGTTTCAGGTAGTAAACCAAATTTGTTGTGGATCTTGACCAGCCAGTTAACTAAAATATCTCTATTCTGTCTAATATTTCTATGTTGGTATAAATCTTCCTTTCTTGGTAGTGTTACAACTTCTAAGTGGTGTAAATAATCGAATATATCATTAACGTATTCACTTACCATGAATGGGTCATTGGCATCTTCAGCATCTAAATCTTCCCATTCGTATTCTTCAGTACCGTCTTCATCCCAAACTTTGAATTTTTTCTGTTCATCTTGTTCAACCACTGTAGAAATTGGTCTTTTCTTGCCAGCATCCATTTTCTCTTGTGTGTCCTTTGAACTGGATGTACCACCAGATATATTTTTCTTTTCTATAATAGATCTATCCTCATTATGGAGATGTTGTGATTCAATGATTTCATTTTCTTCCTCGATCGATGGTAAACTTTTACCAGATCTAGTGAAAGGATCTTGATTTTCCTTATCGTCTGAATTTATTTGATCTTCTTGTAGTGTATCTACTGATTCAGGTAACTTGACATTGGTATTAGTATTAGAACTACGAGATGATTGTGAACTTGGAGCCGATGAACTTGGAATATATTTCGATCTTTCAAGGGGTTCCTTCTTTATATTAACAAAGTTGCGTGGCTTGAACGGTACATTAGTATTATCTTGTTGTTGCAGTAGTGTATTTGTAACGTTGTGTAACGCTAATCTTTGTGCCTTTGTAATCTTCCTTAGATTATCAATGTTGTTACTATCATTAGTGTTTGATAAATTTTCAGAGGATGACATAATAAAAATTTAATAAATAACAAAAAAAATAGGAATAATAGAAAATTGTTTAAGAATTTATGTCAGATAAAATAAAATTCGGAAGATAAAATGTTTTAAACTCGTGCTATTAATAAATAAAATTTCTTGCAATATGACTAAAATGACTTGGAATTTGAAATGTGTAAAATATGAAATGTTTTTAAATATATGCAAAATAAAAATAAGGAATGAAAATTTAAATGAACCTGGGTAATATAACAAAATTATTGAATTGGTTTTAAAAGGATTGAACTGAAGTAAAAAAAAGTGAAATTTTAAGAAATTTTAAAAAAAGGAAGAATTGAAAAATAGAAATAGAAAAGAAGTGAAGAAATTTGTTTTGAATATTGGAAACTAATGAGTTATTATTTTCTAATGAAGAGTACTCTATTTTTGCTTCTGATATTTCGCTTGTGAATGTTGTAATGAATGTAAAAAGCGTAGGTTGTCTTTATAGGTTTCTGTTGAAATTGATATTCTATTGAAAAAAATCGTAAAATTCAAATTCGCTATCGTACTAATGAGATAAAAGGTAAATGAAGAGAATGGTCTAAGTGTAATTGATCCTGATTTCTACAAATGAATGTGATTAGGTTTCTGCTTTAGATGAAAGTACTTCTTTTCTGGAAAGAGTTGATATGCTATGACTTTCTTGTAAGAAAAAGGATATTGGAAATCTATATCTCTTGAACGGTTCGTCTTTCTTAATTAAACTGTTTTTATTCAGAATGTTACTTTATAAATACTAATGCAGGTTATTCAATAATAATTTACAAAAAATTATAAGCAAATTGGTTAATATCTGGATACACAAGTTCGATTGCCCCCCGTTTGCTAAGCAGAAGAATTATTATCTGAATTTCAAGTGATGAGAGAGAGTGAAGGCAGAACCAAAGAGGTAAAGTATCGAAAATAAATTTTGTTTGCTAAGAAACCAAGAAAAGGATCAAAATGAAGAATATTGGACTACAAAAAACAGCAGGAATAAAGTTCGATTACTGAAAGAAGGGAAAACAACAACAATAATTAAAACCCAAATGGAAACCACTAACCTTGTTAGTTCTTTATTTCCTTAGCAATGCAGTGAAGACTTAGAGGTTCGTGGGGATAATGGTAGATGTTTGTGGTCGAAGGTTTGTTTCTGCGTCAGTTTCAAACACCTGTGAAAAAATTCTTTGTTGATCAATTTCCTGATCGGATTGTTTGTATATTTCCTTAATAGGAAGTATCTACATTTTTTTGTTTATTGTCCGTGTACAATGATGATAGCTTATTTATTTTTGTTCTCCATTGTGTCGTGAATAGTGATTTTTGAAGGTCCGAAGAAATATAAGCAAAATTTGACTGGACACGTGATTTTTCCCATATTTACCATACCCATAGTGATCTTCAATTGTACAGCAATTCCTTAGAGTAAGTTAAATGTATTCGAAATACCAAGATCTTGACAATTATAAACAACTTTACGAACCCGTAGCCATTAGATTAATTACATGATCGTACGTATAAAATTTGTTATAAAGAAGGAGTCAGCCCATGCTCGGTTCTCCTTGCGACCGAAAGTCTTTTCGTGATTTACGTCGTCTTTAACGTGAATTATACATAAAATGTAAATACAGAAATTTCGAACTATGTGGTCGCTTGGGTGATGTTTACTCTTTAGTCCCGTTAAAATAATTCTGTAAGGGTGAAATTATCGTTACTATTCTTGGTAAAGACTCCGATCTCTGTTACAATACCATCGATAAATTCGTGAGGTGTAACGTCGAAAGATGGATTCCAAACATCAACATCTGGGGGTGCTACACCTACCTTGGCAGAAATCGGCATCTTATCTTCATCTAGAATCGGATCAAATGTCTCAGCATCAACTAAGGTTCCGCTAACCAACTTGAACTCTTCAGCTTTACGTTCTTCAACAATGATACCGTCACCAGTTTGTGTCTTATTATCGATGGTAGTCTTTGGAGCAACAACAAAGAATTTAATACCGAACTGTTTACAAATTACTGCCAATTGGAAGGTACCAATCTTGTTCGCAGTGTCACCATTACGAACAATTCTATCAGCGCCTACAAAAGCTGCTTTAATCGGTAATGGACTAGTCATTATCCTATAGGCAATAGAACTGTCTGGAATCAAAGTAGCTGGAATCTTATCGTGTACTAATTCATAGGCAGTAAGACGAGAACCTTGATTGTATGGTCTAGTTTCTAGTGGGAAAACATGTGTCATCTTTGCCATGTCGCTAGTACTGTTTGCTATCTTTTGTTTGCTATCTTCCCATAATGATCTGATGACACCTAATGCAGTTCCATATCCAGCTGTCGCAAGAGATCCTGTGTTACAGATTGTTAAAACACCGAAATCATCATGAAAATCTTCTTTCTCTAGCAGAGATAATAAATGATGGGCACCATTATTACCCATAGTAACGTTATCCTTTACGTCGTTTTCAAGTAATTGACAAGTATAATTGAAGACCTCTTCTTTTAAAGAGGAAATATTACCCGTGTTATCTAAAATATCAGAGATAACGTTTAAAGCGTTACCTAAATTTACGGCGGTAGGTCTACTGCTCAATAAATATGCTAGTCTCTTATGTAACTGTTCCTTAATGGACTCCCAACCTGATACATCGTAATTCCATTCTCCAAAAGTATGTTGTTCGGAGTTTAGTAACTGTATTTCTAGTAATACTGACAGAGCACCGACCATTGCAATCGCTGGTGCACCCCTGACTTGCATCTTTTTAATAGTTGTGTAACCATCGTCTATATTGTGAATTGGAATATATTTCGTGACGTATGGTAGTAGTAGCTGATCTAAGATTTTAACACTAAGTTTATCTTTATCACTTTTATCGAATAAGATTGCTTCTAA
>JAXQGP010000403.1:0-22572 GCA_037040125.1 Kazachstania sp. M6911
TCGCACCTGGCCACGAAGGTATATCCAGACTTTGTTTGCTGTTATTGAAGTACAATGAATTTTCATCAGAACTGACTTCATAAGCATATACAGTAGAAGAGGAGTTCAAATACAACCCAAAATATGGATTAGTAGCAATAGGCATATCCAGTGAGGATATAGTACCGTTAGATCCGATTGAAATCGATCCATTTATATTGGTAAATTCATTCAACCCTATTGAGCCATATAATACATTATCATTATAATTATTTTTTGCTGATGACCAAAGTCCGAGACATAAATTAGAGTTATTTCTAACCTGTTGTGAATTAGAAATATTCCAAATAAAATCATTATTTAACACTAATAATTCTGAACCGTCAATTGTAATATTTGCAAAATCCATAATTTGTTCATCATAATTGATGTTGAATTGATAGAATGATCCATTATATATAAAATTGTTACTCTCTTCTCCAGAAAGTTCCAGATTTTCACCAGTAATGAAAATACTATCATCTAAATAATTGAAAGAGTAAACTTTACCTGATATTTCTAACTTGGTGTTTGAAAGCACTTCTAAATTGTTATCTAATTTGAAAATTGAAACGCCACTGTTCTGCTCGGCAAGTAAAAGGGTATTATTTTGATATAGTTCAGCTATAACAGAAGCATCTTTTTTAAAGGTATCATTTGCGGATATTAGTAAGGAATTTTTAGTTACACTATTCTCAGTGGTATTAAACGTGGAAGTAAAATTCGATAACTGATATTGGAACAGCCCATTTAGACTGATTTGAGATGTTGTATTAGTTTCTGTAAGTTGATTCAAATCAGTAGTATCTAATTTAACAATAGATACGCTAGCTCTATCGGCGACCACAGTAACCGGCGAATTTGCAGCGTAAAGCCCTTTTTGGTATGTTAATGTAATTCGACATGTTGAAATATTCAAAGTCCCACTGTATAGTTGATCATATTTTAATTGCTCATTATTTTGATAGATAGATTTGGTTGAAATGATAGAATTATCAGTTGTATCCCAAACTGTAACATTAACGATACCTCTAGAACTACATGTTCCATCGGAGGAACAGCCAGGGGTATAGATATCGACCGTATATTCACCATTATATTGTAAATCTACAGAAAATTCAACCGATGGAATAGTATCAATTCCTGGGGTATAATGTGTACTGATGTAATTGACTGAGTTTGATACACTCTTCCAATCATTATCCGAAAGCGATACCGAAGTAACGCTTGTTTCATCTCCACAATTTGGTTCATTTAATGTATTATTAGCGAAACTTTCGAAAGAATCCTGGAACAATTGGAAACCGGTCAATGCAACATTAGAGCCATAAGAGTTCAAAGCTTGGAAGGTTAATGATTCAATATCGACTGGGTTAACAAATGCAAAATCTTGGAAGTTGTACCCCCATTTAATGATCGTTGTGTTGTCACTGACTAATTTTACTTTATCGGATATACTAAAAGAAACATTCTGTGCTTGTGATTTTAATATCCTGTTTGTATACAACGGACAGAATGCATCACAATAAGTTAATTCTCCAGATAATGGGTCAACATACGTTAAGTTCAAAATACTATTGGATGGATTTGTAGTTATTCTAAATACGGAAACTTCGTTATCCGAATTTATTGAATTAAACAATCTTATTTTTGCTGGTGTAACATCATATGGTAGATTTACTGTAAATGAACCAGTATTACCGGGCTGTGTCCATGACTCCTTTTGATTATTAGGACATATTAAATTACTTGGGTCTAATTCACCCGATGCGCCTGTTGTCCATGTCGAGGCTTTTAAAGAAACCAATGGTCCCAATTCGATACTAGTTAAATTAACTGAACTATTGTTAGAATTATCATTTTTTGACGTGAGATATGTATTATTGCCTAAAGTAGAGAATTCGCCTGTAAACAGAACATTATCATCGTTTAATTTCAGAATGGAATTAACTTTAGAATTTTTACCAAACCCTTCAAATGGTAATGGGAATGTAACATTCTCTTTAAAATTCCACATGTATGTACCAGTAGATCCATTAAATGTGAAATTACCACCAAAGTATGCTACATCATCATCAACTAATATTGTGGTAACGATGTTTAAACTTTCACTGAATATTGGATACATAGAAAGCGTTGTTAAATTGTACACCAACTGCTTAGAAAGATCGTAATTAGAAATTGAACCTACGCCGCTGAGTATGAAAGAATCTTCTGATAAAGGTATTATGTTATTTATTATGGAACCTGAACTAAATTCATCACTCGATAGCAATTCGATTAACATGTCATTGGAATAGTAAATTAAGGACGCCTTAGCGTTGGAACAACTGTCAACATTGGTAAAATTTTGTTGCCCAGTATATTTATAAAAGGATGCAGTATCTATGTTTCCCAATAACTGAATGCCATGTTGTAAAGTCGGTAAACTGAATGTCTCTATCCCTAGTGCTGATTCGATGTGTGTTAATTGATTTGAATACACCAATACAGGTAGCCATACCAGTATAGACAAATATGATAAACTAATATGTAACATCAAACTTATTATATTGTCATAGAATTATGTCAAATATTGTAAGGGATAGCAATAGTAATAGCGTGTTTGTAAATTAGTTCTTTGGAAAGTTGATTTTCTTAACGTAAATCTGTGAAAGAATTCAAAGATTCAATTAACCTCAATCTGTATTTACTTTGCTACTTATCTACAAATTACATAAATACATCAAATTCCAGATGTGTCAGAGTCTGTGATTACGTGAGTTCGAAGGAATTGTTGAATACTTCATCACCAAATTGTGATTGGCAAATTTCCATTTTCGCAAAATTGTATGCGTTCCCATATGAAGTTTTCGCAATTTTGCGTACTCCGCACGTCATTCCGTGTATTAGCGCGCCAAAATAGGAAATTTATCAACACGAAAAGTAAACTTTGTTTGAAAGAAAATCAGATCTTATTTTCAGTTTGCGTTGTTTCGACCCAAATTTGCACCAATTTGCCAAAGGAATGATCGTACAAAACGAAGTTACATTCCCACGACAGGGTAACTAAACTTTCATAAATTAATCAATCCGTTATCATATCCATGTCTGATATCCGAATCTGTTTTTAGTACACCAATCAGTTCCATGTTCCAGGTATTCTTCTCTTGTAACTCTAAATTGCTGGTAAACGTCAGTTTGTGCGAAAGTTTGCATTGCTTCCCATCCAAATAAAGAAGAATCACCTTTTGATAATGCTAATCTACAGGTCCAATCAGTTGGTAGCTGTCTCTGTAATTCACTGCATAGTCTTGTTCCAAAATGAGGTAAATTAAAATTACCTCCCGTACATACTATATTACTAACCATTAAAGGACGGATTAACTCCGGTAGCATCGATAAACTTTCGAGAATAGTTTCTACAATACCAGGTTTTAATAATTGTGCAATTTCCGGATGGAAAAATGTCTCTGGTATAGAAAATAATTCGTCCTTTAATGTGATACTCTGAGTATTCTCGGCTAACTTATGCTTAGAATCGATAACGTAACCCATCACACTTGTTTGGAAATCCGGTAAAGCATATACAACACTTTTTTTATCCTTTTTCTTGAAGCTATCAAAATATGAAGTAGGACTTATAAATAAACATCGTTCTTTAATTTCGTTTACTAAAATACTTTCATCCATCATATTATAATGACGAAAGGATAGCGTTTCCTTTAATAGCCCGTTCAAGAACCGTCCACCAATATCTAGCTTTTTCACAGCTTTATATACGGGTACACCTTTAATGACAGGTATTATATAGGTGCAATCAAACCCAGAATCAATAACTAATTGATAATCTCTATACTCGTTATTTAAACCTGGTCCAATTTTTTCGTCATTATCATCATCCGTTGTAACTGTCCCGCTATTACTTGTATAGTCATCGACATTTTCTCCAGTTTCCTTACCAGAAATGATATGATACCTTTTGCTTGAGACAAACGGCATATATCCGGCAACACATGTTTTATACATGCTTTTAAAATCATATTCTTCAAAGATTACCTGATCACTATGTTTACTCAACTCTGGAATTGTCATACACGCTTCACTCAATACTAAATCCCGTTCAGCAGTATCCACTACATCGAACCCATTAAATTCATCTGGATTATATAAGGCATAATCCCATATATGACTCTCTAACTCCCATGATACTAATTGTCCTAATTCATGAGGTCGTTTTATAGTAGCAGAAGAGATATCTTTAATATTCTTAACTTGATTCGAAAGATACGAGACACCGTATTTATCTTTAACTAAACAGTTTTTTGCAACATGCGGACTAGTAACTGAATCATCCACAATGGAAAACCCAAACTTAACTGTATATGATCCATTGTCAATAACTAACGGACTTTTTTCCATTATGTCAATCTGTAACACTCAGAACGCCTTTTACCCAATCTATTCCGCTAGAAATAAAACAAAACAGACCTCGATTGACAGATATCCTCTTTTGACTCCAGGCATACAACAATTACCCCCTTTTATATGTGGTTGTATCTTGCCATAATTCATTATATCAACAAACAATTGCTTTTTGTATTATTCACTTCAGAAATTTTTCACTTTCAATAGGACGATGGAAACAGCCGAACAAATCCGAACCCTCTTTCGCGATTCTTAGCCCTCTTCACCAAGATCAAATTTGTTGTAAACAAAGAAGATCAACAAATGAGAAACCAACTACACATCACTTTGGGGTTAAACGTAACAGCTACAATCTTTTTAAAACAGCTTTATTATCAGCTAACTTAGTTGTATGGTTATTATAACTGTGAAGACAAACAGTTAGAGCTTAATTAGACCTACAATCATGTCTGATAGTCCATTGAGTAAGAAACAGAAACGTGAGGTAGCAGAAAAGACACCAGAACCAGCGCTTTTACCAGACATAACACCTACCTATGATCATACGCCGAACAACGTTATAAGTAACCAAAGTGGAGCATCAAGTGATAAAGATTCGAACAGTGACGATGACGAAGGAGATGATGTCGTACCGTCGAATATATCCTACTCCAAATCTCGAACACCAAGAAAATTAGTTTTAGGTTCTACTGATAATAGATTTGCGTTTTCACAACCGATAGATTCAAACCCAACCTCATCATTTCAAGTACCTAGTCTTCAGCCACCATTGACCCAGGAAAGTCGATCTGGTCGAAAAATCAAATCATATTCACAATCTCCTCCTAGATCACCAGGCAGATCTCAAGGTAGATCTCCGACTAGAAAATTAGAATTAATTCAATTATCTCCAATTAAGAACAGTAGAGTGGAATTACAGAAACTTTATAGCGCTCATAATATGAAAGTGAAGAAGGAAGGTAGGCTATATATTAATAAATTAGTACTGAACGATTTCAAATCATATGCAGGAAGACAAGTTGTTGGTCCATTCAGTACTAGCTTTTCAGCTATTGTGGGACCTAATGGTTCAGGTAAATCAAATGTTATTGATTCAATGTTATTTGTATTTGGGTTCCGTGCCAATAAGATGAGACAGGATAGATTAGCTGATTTAATTCATAAATCTGAAAAATACCCAAACTTACCTTCTTGCTCTATTGAAGTACATTTCCAATATGTTAATGATCTTCCAGATGGTTCAACAAAGATAGATAACGAAAAGGGTGATTTAGTGATAACAAGAAGAGCATTTAAGAATAATTCGTCGAAATATTACATCAATGGTAAAGAAAGTAATTATAAAACTGTTACTGAGTTACTGAAACAGGAAGGTATAGACTTAGATCATAAGCGTTTCTTAATTTTACAAGGTGAAGTTGAAAATATCGCACAGATGAAGGCTAAAGCAGAAAAGGATAACGATGATGGTTTGCTTGAGTATCTTGAGGATATCATTGGTACAACTAAATATAAACCTTTAATTGAACAAAATACAGAAAAGATGGAGTCTCTCAATGATGTGTGTATCGAGAAGGAAAACAGATTTGAAATTGTCGACAGAGACAAAAGTTCACTTGAGAAAGACAAAGATGCTGCCTTGGAGTATATAGAACGAGAGAAGCAGTTAACTTTAGCTAAATCAAAAAAACTCCAATTGAAAATATACGAAAGTAATTCTAAACTGAAGAATTCCCTGGATAAATTGAATGATTTACAGACTCAACTAGCTACTGAAAAGGAAAAATTTGAGGCTCAACAGAAGCAGGTCTCGGCGTTGATAGATTCTCGTGATGGGATGACACAACAGTTGTCAAACTGTGACGCAGAAGAAAAGAAGATAAATCAAGAAAGAAGAGAAAACAAAACGAAAAGTATATCCTTAGATGAAATGTTGAAAAGCATCACACATAAGAAAAAGAAAGTTGAGAAATCGCTGAAAACTACACAAGAGAAAATCAGTGAATGTGAGACACGATTAAAGAATCTAGAGGAAGAAATAGTAGAAGATGATGAATCATTGACCATTTTGAATAAGGAATTGGATGAAGAAAAGTTAAAACTAGAAGACATCAAAATCGAGTTGAAAGATAAAACTAATGATATAACGAAAGAGATTACAAAGTACGAAAGCGAACTTGAACCCTGGGAGATTAAGATTCAGGAAAAAAAATTACAGATTCAACTGAGCGAATCTGAAATATCTGTTTTACAAGAGATTCAGACGAACCTAGAGAAGGATGTTGCAAAGACAAAAAGCGATATTCATTCTAACACTAAACATATTCAGGAGAAGGAACAACAAACCGAAAAACTTGTCGACGAACGTCAGGTATTAAAGAAAGAAATTGTTATAGGTACTCGAGAATGTGGAACTGCAAAGGAGAAATTAAAAGATATGCAATCAGTGTTAACTGCACAAAGACAGAGAGCTAATGAAGCTCGATCCGCTCTTTCGACTGTACAGAATAAGAATAAAGTTTTAACTTCACTCTCCAGACTTGAAAAGTCTGGACGTATATCAGGTTTCCATGGCAGATTAGGTGACTTAGGTATAATTTCTGAAAAATATGATATAGCCATATCAACCGCTTGTCCACGTCTTGACGATATTGTAGTTGATACAGTGGAATGTGGTCAACAATGTATTGACTACTTAAGAAAGAATAAGCTAGGTTATGCTCGGTTTATTTTACTAGATAAGCTAAGAAAAGCAAATGTTAATCAATTCCAGGGACCAAATAATGCACCACGTCTTTTCGATTTGGTTCAACCTCAAAATCCAAAGTTTATGGATGCCTTTTATTCTGTTTTGAGAGACACCCTGGTAGTAAATGACCTTAACCAAGCCAATAAAGTTGCTTACGGGAAGAGGAGGTACAGAGTCGTCACATTGGACGGCCAATTAATTGATATATCTGGTACAATGAGTGGTGGTGGTAACCAAGTTTCTCGTGGTTTAATGAAGTTAGGTGACAAATCTACTGTTCAAATGACAATGTACACTCCCGATGATGTCAGAAAAATCGAGGGTGAGTTTGAAGAAAGGGAAAAAAATTTCAAAATAGCTAATGACACATACCACGAAATGGAATTAGAATTAAACAGATTAAGGGACAGAGATCCACAAATTGAATTAGAAATTTCGAAACTATCTCTAGATATCGATTCTCTGAAAAGTGAGACGGAACTTCTAAACGATACCTTAAAGCAGCAGATCTCATCATTTAATGCATCTCGAAATGACAAGGATGATATGAACAAGGCTCAGGGTAAACTAAAGAGCTTGAATGCAGAGCTAGAGGATTTAGAAAACCAAACTAAGACCACCCAAGAGAAACTTCAGAAACTAAGGGAGAAAATAATGGAGATTGGTGGGATTAATTTACAATTACAAAATGCCAAAGTGGCATCCTTATCCGAACGTATCGACATAATCCAAAGCAAACTTAAAAAGAAAAAATCTGAAATGAAAAAGAAAGGTAATGAGATCAAAAAGTCTCAAAAAACCTTAAATGTGGCTCAGACAGAAGTAGAGACATGTGGTGTAGAATTAATTAGAATTGAGGAACAATTATCAATCACAAAGGAAAAAATGTCACAATTTGATGAATCATTAGAAAAGATATTAGATGAGAAGGAAGACTTAAAAGAAAAGATTAACGAGTTAATGAGTCAGATATCTGAATTTGAAGCCGATAACAACCAATACAAATCTTTCAAGGTTGAGATTGAGAATAAGCTAGAGAAATTAAACAAGCTTGTCTCATACGTAAAGAAAGAGATTAAACAATTTGATACAGAGCTACGTGAGTTAAAAGTAAGGAATGTTGCAAAGATTATGCAACAATTAGAGGAAGAAAAACAAACGAGTAGTAACAACTTAGAAAAGAATAGTGAGGCAGAGGATCCAGCTTCTGTATCAAAGCGGAATTCCCAGAAAGATCTTGATGCTGCCGAAAATATCGAGGATGAAGCAGCAGGAGAGGATTTCGTTAATATGAACGAAGAAGATATAGAAGATCATATTGAAAACAACGATGCAATGGACATAGATTCTGATTACGGTGAAATATCCGAGGGTATTCCCAAACTGAGCGATACCGAATTAGCTAGTATTGACAAGGATGAATTAGACCAGCATATTGTTACCTTAGACAAATATCTAAATACCACAAACGCCAACATCGACATTTTGGAAGAGTATATCAAAAGATTAATAGAGTATAGAAATAGAAAAAATGATTTAAATACTGCTATTGAAACAAGAGATAAAGTCGGTAAAGTATTAGAAGATCTGAAAACTAAAAGATACGACGAATTCATGGAGGGTTTCAGTATCATTTCTATGACACTGAAAGAAATGTACCAAATGATAACTATGGGTGGTAACGCAGAATTAGAATTAGTTGATAGTTTAGATCCCTTCTCTGAAGGTGTCACATTCAGTGTCATGCCTCCTAGAAAGAGTTGGAGGAATATCACCAACCTTTCGGGTGGTGAAAAGACGCTGAGTTCATTAGCGCTGGTATTTGCTCTGCATAAATACAAGCCTACACCATTATATGTGATGGATGAAATCGATGCAGCACTAGACTTTAGAAATGTGTCAATTGTAGCAAATTATATTAAAGAAAGTACAAAAAATGCTCAATTTATAGTAATTTCTTTAAGAAATAATATGTTTGAACTCGCTCAACAGTTAGTTGGTATATACAAAAGGGAAAATATGACCAAAAGTGTTACATTACAGAATGAAGATATATTCACGCAAGAAATAAAAATCAAAAATAACAACGAAAGCGAAATTCGGTGATTAATGATTGTTTCCGGGGTATTTAACTGAAAAAGAGGGCACCTATATATGCTTTCAATCCCACACATGTTTGGTAAAACAAACATATGCGAAAAAACTTATAAATGTAGCGTTTGTAAAAGTATATAATTTTAATATACCAATTTAATATGCCTTAAAAAGTTCTTATAAACAATATTCTTATTGAGAATGACCTACGATACTAGCATATTGCCTTTCAGCCGTGTGAACAATCTGCTGCACAGGTTTAATGACAGTGATATGCGTGAACATCGGCAATCTCTTTCTATTAACACCAAACCATTCCAATGGCGGCGTTGCATCACCCAAGTCCTTAATTTGAGGCATATCAATCTTAGGATCCCGAAGTGGAACATATATAAATTTAGACGTACTTTCTTCCTCCTTTAATCTTTTCTCAACATCCTCCTCATTATCTAACGAAATATTTGCGGCATTTTGCGAATGACGAACAGCCATAGCTCTTACGTGGGTTGCCCACATTTCTTTGATAAAGTTAACAGGACCTAAATTCCACTTAACGCCTACCTTTTCGCCAAAAGTACAGTCGTAGATAAATTCTAGGATATTACTGTCCCCTTCTTGCCATGTTGTCATACTTATATCAACCATAGGCACTTCGACAATAGTACCACCTGTAATATGAGAAGCATATTCCATATATTGCTCCACAGATATTTTAGATACCGTATCCTCATCCATTTCCATCTTTGAGGTAGACAATGCCACATAAGCGTCCCGAACACGTAAGCTAAGATCCGTTTTAACTTTTGGACCCGAATGAGTACCGGAGCTTGCTGATAATTGACCGATGTTAATTACAAGTACTTCGATATCATATAGAGATATTGGTGATATTTGTATATTGAATGTAGAAATGTTCACCAACACATCGGTTTGTAACAGATTAAGCGATTTAATAACCTCACCATATGTATCTTGATTTCTTGTCTCCGATGAGTTAGACTCTCTTAATGTTTCTAAGTAGGATATCTTATTATCTTGCCTCATACGTATAATAGTATTATACAAATCTACGATATTAGCAGCAACCAAAGCTGTTGAACACACGTTAATCGATTCACACGTAACTCTGACTTTTAATAAATCTGGCATAATATTGTTGATGTCCATTTCACTATGTAGATGGAACTTGGTATTAAATATCGTACCTATTAAGAACATGTGATAGTCGAAAGCTGCCTTCACCGAAATATTATCAATGTTTGCTGACAATGAGACAAGCGGGTATTTGTGACCAAATGATTCATGTGGCCAGTTAACTTCAATAATGGATGATGCACCAATGACTTCCAGTATACCACTTAATCTACCCTTAGATAACAACCTAATATCATCAATAAAGGTGTAAAGTAATTGCCTCTTGTCTTGGTAATGATCTGACGCCACCCACGTTCTTTTCAGTTTCAAAGATACCAGACCCAATGAGGAACCCAAGTCAACATCACCGTTGATATTTGTAAATATTAATGTGAAAGACCATGGTGTGTCGATATTTATAGTTGCCATCTTCGGTATTGATAAGTGACTGCTCTCTCTTGATATATTCTGTATTGGTTTACTTTTCAACAAACTACTTAACATCCAAATGTCTAGAAATAGATACAGATTCTGCAGTTGCTTCATATTAAAGTAGACATTGACGTCAGATATTAGACCTAAACCAAATATATTAATAACATCAGGGTGAGTAAATATCATTGTGAAATTAATCAAATCAACATTAAAAGACGTACTTGCTTCTCTTGAGAATACATGTTTAATAGAAGCTTCTGTGTTTTCGATTATTAAAGAAATATTAAATGGATCAGAATCCTCTTTTTCATTAGTTGTGATGTCAAATGTAAATGAACCAAAACCAATATCAGATTGAACTTTGGCTTTAGGTTCACAACTTAAACTTAGCTTCTGTTCAGAGGACGTAATTTTGAATGCCATGTCAATCGGGTCTAATAAACGTTTATAGTCTATACTGGAGCTAGATGGTGAGGGCTTAATTGCAGGTGTCTTCATTTCTCGTTTTTCATTATCATTATATCTTGTAATAATATTTTGCAATTGCAGTGCAAATGCAGCAATTAATGGCGCACATTTCGCATAAAGTAAATTATAGGTACTTTCAATATTAACCAGACCTCTTATCCAGTGAGGTTTAACCGCATCTGGATCATGTTTATAGTTTAGGTAAATTTGTACACCTGGACTCTTCACTTCAAAAGATGGGTCCAATTTTGATTCGTAGTCATGAATGGAATATACCTTAAAAACACCACCATCGTATTGGAATTGACAATTTATAGATCTGATACCAGAAAATAGAGGTGCAAATGTTTTTGTCGGATCCATCGGTTTATGATCGGTGTTCTTTTTTCTATTCTTGGATGGTTGCATCTTAATTAAGGTATGCTTTAAATGTTGGAATAATTCCAGAGATTTCACACAAGATTCGATAACCTCTATTACCAGAGGTAAAAAATTGACATCAAGGGCCTCACCTCTAAATCTAACATATACGTCTCTAAGTTCCTCGAATTTTTCAAACCAATACGAAATTTGCATATTAGGCAAATAACTTCTATTGAAACGGTCCTTTTCGTTACCTTGGGAATAGAAAGTAGATGACGTGTTACCATTCGCTACAGAAAGAAAAGCTTCTATCAATGTTAATTTACCAAACCCCTTCTCATACGCTGAAAATAATCTACTGAAGCCTAACATGACACCAGGTTCTTTTCCATTACGATCTTGGAAGATCCATCCAACACAAAAATTATACGACAAAATATGGATCGAGGATAGCTTTAAAGGTAACTCTGAAGCACCAGATGCATCTTTTTTCATAATGTTATCCAAGGTTTTGTAGTTCCACAAGTTTGGAATTCTATTTTCTCTGTAATAATCATACAATGTAATTAATTGATGGTTACCCCAGATTAAACGTACAAATGAAAAAGGTGAGAAACATACTCTGAAATGATTACTTTCCAGTTCGAAAGATTTATCTGAATCCAAAGCCTTTTGAGTGGTTGAAAATTTCAATGAGAGATCTAATATCTTTGAAAGACCCGAAGGAACATCACGATCTTTGATCAAGAATAAAATATTCTCTGCTGATACCTGTCCGGATACCTCATCTTCATTCTCGTCTTTAATATCATCTAGATTGGAGTATGAACCAAGCAAAGAATGAAATTCCAACACAAAAAATGTCGTAGAAATTGGAATCAAAATACCCAAATATGTTATATCCATATCAAAAATGCAACGGCTTTTATTCTCAGATGAATATTCTTTACCAACTGCCAATCGCTGGAAGATTGGAATTAATTTTTCAAATTGGGCAAAACTTTGAGATGCAATACGTTCATCTTGTAGGTAACTCCCAATCATCCTATGGGGTTCAGAAAATGTTAATTTCGCGATGGATGCTGCCAAACCAACGTTAAAGCTTGTGCCTGTCTCGTTATTAATATCATACTTTAATTGTAAATCACCTAAAGATATTCTGAAATATTGCTGTTTTGTGAAATTTGAACTAACATAAATATCTGTATCCCAAACATTCAAAATAATATTTTGAGTATCATATTTGTTAAAAATAATTTCCACCTTTCTAATTTCACTACGACATTGAAATGGAGATAGAGGCATAACTTCCACACTAACGTTAGATAGAAAGAATAATACCTCAGCATTAATTTTGTGATCATTCAGGTAGGAACTATCGATTGTCTTCTTTGATGGTTTCCACGTTTTTCTTAATTCTTGTATCGTACCTTCGATTTCACCAATTGAATTTACAAGAACATCTGTATTTGCCATAGCTCTTAGATGTAAATCACTGCATTGGGCATTCACAACAAATGTTGGCTGATTTGACCAAGATTCAGCTGTGGTGGAAACCGATAAATCATGGAATTGACCTTCTGCCAATACAACACCTCTATGCTTAAGCCATAATTCCGAAGTCTCAGAAAACAAAATAATAGACCCCGCTTGTGATGTATATTCCTTAGGACTTTCCCACAGCATGCTTATGGTACCACCATTTATTGTATTCACCAAATTGGTTTTACCGACAGCTAATTGAAGTTCACTGTGACCAAACAACATTGCCACATTGAGTTTAAATGTCTTGGAAAGTGTCTTCACCTTCTTTAATTGATTTTCGTCCTGGCTTTTAAGAACAGGTATTAACTCTTGCATTTTAAGTAGTTTATCACTAAATTTACCCTTAATAGTCCCGATCTTACCAGTTACATTAATGTATTTCTCACGATTGATACCAAGTTCTGAAAATTGCGGGGTCTGTTCCAACAAAAAGTCTGCATCAGTTACCACGAAATTATGGTCAACCTCGTAACCTTCTGTATAAACAGTAATAAAGAAGGACGCAATACTAGCCTTAACAATTCTTCGTAATGTGTTTTCGTCTTGTTTAATTTGACCTTCTAAGAATAATTTATTGTAAATGTAAGAACGAGCGACATCTGAAAATTCCCAGTTTCTCCAATTAGAAAAGACCGACATAAAAATTTCTTTTGCATCTTTTAATGTATTAACCTTCCTATCCTTGAATGATGAATCGATTGTTTGATCCCAATTATCTGGTAAGTATGTTAGAATATGACGCAAACGAGTGATAATTTTCCAACTACGATTCTCTCTTATATGCCCTCGCGATAATCTCATGATGAATGCGGGTTTAGTGATAACATAAGAATCATGACTAATCTGATAATGCTCACTAGCAGCTGTTATCTTAGATATCAAAGATTTACGGGAACCTGCCCTCAACTCTTGAATGTTGTTAAATGTATCTGTCACCTCTGTAATAAATTTGTCTTGGATACTGAAAAATTCGAACAGCCATTCAACCTGAGATTCATCAACTGTGAAATCTGTAGAAGTAATTTTTATAGAATTCGTTTGATCTTCATCTGTTGTTGACCATGCTTCTGCACCTTCCATAACCAAGGAAAGTGCTGGAGGTCTTTCTTCTTCTACAGTTCGACTATCATGTTCGCTAATTGTAATTCTGATAGATTTGGATTTCATTAATAGTGTCAAATCCTTTATTCTCTTCTCTCTATTTTCTTCAATCTCTTTTTCTGACATCTCAAAATCTATCCTATCCAAGAATAATTCGATACCACTGCCTTGTTTAATACCCCAAAATATGTCGAAGTATAAAATCCTCAGCTTTACATTTGTTATTACAGAGTTCCCTTCATTCAATTTCCCTAAATTATTAACAATACCAATTTCGATTCCGTCTAAAACGCCAATAATAGATTCTGTATAAAAATCCTTCAAAAATTGTTGCAAGTACTTACCAACATTTGGATTTAGTTCTAAAGAAATATAATTAATGTCGAAAACTAAATCTGATTGATCAATATCATCTTGATTCAAAGTAGTATCAAGTTCATTACCCAGCGAAGTCATTTCTAAACGCTTTACCATGGCAAATTCGGATTGTTTAGTTGACGTCTTTGATAAATAATTGGTGTTTGAAGCGGCATTTTCAATCTCATTTTTAACGGGGGATATAACTTCAATTAGTGATGAATATTCACCTAAGAATTCTTCGATAACAATATCGATAGTCTCTGGTAAAACTGGTAAAGATAAAGATGGTAAAGATGAAGATGGCACAATAGCCCCAAATAGATCGTTAAATGTAGTAGAATTTTGGTATTCTTCTGGCAATAAAAATGACACTCTATGGAATGCAGAATCACTTACAGCCATGTATTTACGCTGCCTAATAGTCTTCTCCCTAAAATCTTTTGTTTTCGAAAAATTACTAAAGTTCAATTTTGTTTCGAAATTGAAGAAGCATATAACCTCATTTTCTGCCGTATAACCGTACAGTGATATCTTCAGATTTGGTAATACAACATCTTGTCTTGTTGAATACCTGTCATTCATGAAATCAATGGAACTAACACATAGATCACTAACACGAACAGATAAGAATGATTTCGGTTCAGGCGTATTCAAAACTATTTCAACAGAACTTACGTTTAATGTAACTGATGTCATATCGTCTACGATATCCTTTTGATACAGTAAAATATTTTCTAAATCATCATGACCAAATTTAATCTTTTGAATGGCTAGACCCAAACCCTTAACAATTTCTAGAGTCGAATTAATATTAATGTCACCAATATCTATGCTCCATTTACAAAAATAGGTGTGCTCCTCAGGAGGTAAACCATACATTCTATGACCACAAATCGATAACCCTAAGAGAGTACCAAATTCAGCAATGTCTGAAGCATTGTTCTTACGCACACATTCATAAATATCATTAGCCTGTTTACCCGTGAACCTTCTCAAATGAATATCATCCAGTGTGGCTAAAATATCCATGTAGTAATTATTATTTCTTATATCTACAACTAATTCGCTGAAATGCATACCAATACACGGATCAGCATTATAGTTTGTCTCAGGTAAAATAAGGGCACCTTCGATAACTGAAAATGTAAACCATACTTCTGTTTCGTTTTCCTTTCTTTTCAATTTATATGGTGATATTTCATTATTATCATCTTTTGAGTTCATATTTAGATGCTTACTGAAATTAGCATCATTTGCTGAGAACGAACCATCGTCATCAATATCTGGACCCATAATAAAATTAGTATTATTTGAAGATATCAAATTTTCCGTATATTCCTCCGAAGTAATGAAATGCGCGAAATCACCAAAATAATTTTCTTGCACATTCATAATGTATCTAATAACAAACCCATAACAATGAAGAGTGGTCGATTTACTAACACATTCAATTATAATCTCGTCAACATTATCTACACCTAATTTGGAATAATGAATATAGGAACCGCTTGCAGTAAAATCATATGACCTACCAACTTCTTTATGTTTCATGAATTCGTTAAGGGTATTCCATGGAGGAGCATTTAGTAATAATCTGTACATTGGTGTATAAATCTTATAGTCAATTTTGGAGCGGGTATTTGTAATACTAGTGCTAGGAACAGATACATCGATAGTAAGCTTATCTCCGTGGAGGGATAAATAACAGTTTTCATTAAAGTCTAGTGGATTATTTATGATATTATGATCGTTAACATTTAAGTAAATCGAATAACCATCCATTAACCAATTTAATTCAAATAATGAGGGTCTAAATTGTTCATAAACTGTACCTGATGTAGCTGTAAAATCTGATACAATATCACCAATTAACGTCATATGTTCCCTCAATAAGAAAATTTCAGCTTGAGCAGAGGACATATTTACCTTCCATTTATATTTCTCATTCCAACCTAATGGATAATGCATCAAGAGACCAAAATCAAAATATTGACACTTTAAAAAGATATCATGGTTAACACTGGACCTTATTTCGTTATTTACTAAATGAATATTAATATTATTTTTGATACCATCTGCAGTTGGACACAACACAAATGTTACCTCGGCACTTGATTCCTTAGAAAACTTTAAGTCTGTCCATCCGAATGGTCTATATTCGTCTTTGGTTTCTTTATAATGCTCTAAAAATGCCACATCCTTACTTGATTCTCTCGTTGGAACACGCCATGTAGTGTCGTCTAAGATAGCAATAGACATAGTGAAAATAGTATATATTCTCCTCGAACCAGGTGCCAGTTTCTGAACCGGTTTTTGTGACTTTGAGACTGATGGTGTCAATAGAGCTTGAATATGACCAAGTTGCCTTTGAGCCCAAGGACCATATGAGATGGAACCGCCACTTATTTGAATATCAAGATGGTTTGTTGGTGGAGCACCATTATTACCTACATCTGGCCCATCTACTCCAGAAATTGTTCTATGAGCACCATGCGGTACTGATCCTGGAAGTGCCATTTCATAGACCAGATCGACTTTTGGAGACTTAACAATAGTGGAAGATTTTGCGTATTCATGGCTAGTAAAATCAAATTCAATATCATCTAATTCATTATTTATATTATCTCTTGCTGTTCCCTTGTATAACGACAAACCTTGCCATTTTTGGAAGAAGATTGCATCGGTAGCTTCATTTTTATTCTTTTTATGTGTTATGCCTAATGGTCTTGTTATCAATCCTGTTATCAAGGAGAAACGTTTCCAAAGTTTTGACAATTTACCTTTATTTAGTTTAAATTTTATGGATACTTCTTCATTATAACCAATATTGGGTTTCATGGCTACAACCAAATTTGTAAGTTGCAACTTACAATTTATTGTAAATATATCTAATTTTGAATCTGGTTGCCTATAATCGAGGAAACCATTACCACTATCTGCATTCATGACAATTAATGACGGAGTGAATTTGTTTCCTAGAACCACTGAAAGATGTCTTAACCTATATTCAATAGGTAGAAATTTTAAAAAAGAATATGAATTATGTTTTTTACCTGGTTGTGTGAATATTTTATCATTTGGAGCTCCTGAATTCATCGAATCAGTCGAAACGTCTGCTACGTGTTCGATATTGTCATCAATTTTTGTTTCATCACTTGTGCTATTACTTGTGAAATTATATGATTCCTCTTGATCTGTACTATTCGGGCTTCTGAAATCATCACAATTTGTACAATAATCACTAAAATTATTTTTCGATAAGAAACCAGCGAATTTTTCTTTCTCCTCCTTAGAGAAAAGGTTAATAATATTATCATAGGAAACTTTCCTATTGTATACAAATAATTCCACACCATCACATTCAATTAAGAACCGACATGGTAGTGACCAGTTTTTCGATTCTGATTGATCAACAATGTCTGAATGTTTGGATGTATCTGAAAATTGTGACTGTCTTGTTCTAAATATCCAATATCTCCATGTTACGCAACCCTGTAAGAACGATACGGTGTGATCTTTTTCTATTATCGTTAAGTTTTTGAAAAATATACGCCCACCTAATAATGAAAATCGTATTGATTCCAAATTTATCTTTATGTTGAAATGCTTCCACACTATCCATTCTAATGCTAAATTTATAATATATGCAAATGCTCTATTTAAATAGAAAATGACTGTAAGGCAAAGAATTACTAGAAGAATCCAGTCTACAAGGAATACCCAACTGAAATTTCTACCTCCATTAAGTGAAACATTGTCGAATTCCGTTATCGTATCTATCATAATGTGTAAATTAATAGATTATATCAGATTATACTATAGTTTATCACCCGTATACACTTAAATGTTAGTTAATAATCGTGCGATCTTAAATGTAATGCAATGTAAATAATATAGATGCTATACTAGTTATTTTCAAATTATTTATGAGATGGGTGTGTAATTATTAATATCTCTGAAACTTGTGTAGTCTATTTCAATTATGTAAAACTTAATCGAGTATGTGTCTATGTATAGTTGTACGTACCATTCATGATGATGTTTTGTTAGTGAATAAACGCTAAATATTTTGAAGCATCTTTTTTCTTTCCTGTCCTCATTAAGTAGGGCGTAGTAAAAACAATCATGAACTCTAGGGTTGATGATACAGCTGTACGCAAGCCGGCAAAAAATAAATAAAGAAGCTTGAAACATTTTTAAACTTGAATCTGGTTTTCTATTTTGATTATATGAATATTATATATGTATATGTATATGTGTAAATATGCGTATATTTTAGTAATAATACAAATGGTTTTAAAAAGGAAAATGCAGAGAAGATGATTACACAATTTCTATAATTTTCTAATCACGGTATTTGTCGAAGAAGGCTTGATGGAATTTAGCCCAGTCCTTTATCCATTGCTCACCTGGAGCTAGAAATGTAGTTCTCAAATGGTAAGTACCACTAACTTGACCAAAACCTGAACCTGGAACTGTACAGATACCAGTAGCCTCTAGTAATTCTTTACAATAAAATTCATCTGGTGTCATTTCTAAGTGATGAGCTTTTTGAACAGCTTTGTAAGGCATCTTAATATTTGGAAACAAATACATTGCACCTTCTGGTTTTTGACAATCAATACCCTCTAAGCTATTGAATGTTTCATATAATAATTGAGATCTTTTAGCTAATTCAGTATGAATGGATGACCTTTCTAATTGATCTTGTTCATATGATTCATCACCAGGTTGTGGTGGTGAAACCATTAAATCGATAAGAACTTGACCAGTAACAACTGGACATAAAGAGATCGAAGCTAATTTTAATAGAACCTGTCTAATTTCAGGTCTGAAACCTGTTAGTTCCATATAACCACCTCTTTGACCACATTCACCAGAGACACCCTTTGATGTAGAGTGCAATGAAGCTAATTGAACATCATCAAACTGACCTGGATGTTCATGTTGTAATTCTCTCAATACTTTCTTCATGGACACGAATTCCCCGTCACCGAAAATATTTTCTTGGTAAACTTCATCAGCAATGACAACGATACCATGTTTAGAGGCAACTTCGAAGATTTTAGCAATAGATTCTCTTGATAGAACAGCACCAGTTGGATTACCTGGATTGATAACTACAAGGACAGATGGTTTAATACCATCAGTAATGGCATTCTTGACAACTTCCTCGATGTCAATTATATTAGTTGACCAACCAGTCTTTTCTTCTAAATAGTAAGGTAAAGCATGTGTATTATTTAAAGCCAAAGTAGCTGTATATAGAGGATACTGTGGGATTGGAATCAATACACCGGTTTCATTACCTCTACTTAAAGTTGACAATAAATAACTAACGGCAGCTGAAGCACCAGCAGTTAGAAAGATATCCTCGGCATAAGCTGGTTCACCTTCGTCTCTTTTAGTGATAAAATCAGCAACAGTTTCTCTAATTTCGTAAACACCTTGAGAATTTGAATAAGCACCTACAGAGCCACCGATTGCATTCAATAGACGTCTAGCCCGTTTTATTGCATCTAATTTATAGACATCATTTGGACCAGATTTTTCTAAAGAAGTTAAAAGATCAGGATATTGTACTAAAGAAAGAACCTGTCTATAAAAAGTTAATGGTTTTTGTTTTAATTGTTGAGGATTCCCAATATTGGCATTAATAATTTTATCGAATGGTAATGTTTTTGGATCCTTTTGTAATTGTATCTTTAATTCTTCTGCTCTCATTGGTATCGAACCTCTAACAGCGTATTTAGCATTTAGTACATATTCATTTAAATCTTGAATAGCTAAGGGTTCAGCAGGTTGAAAATTATATTTTTGAGCTTTTGCTTTTTTAACAGCGTATGAATTTAATGAACCAGTTACTGGACCTGTATGAAAACTTTTCAGGTTATAAACTGGGTTATTTATTAAAATTGATGGAGACATGTTTGTATTTTTTGTATTAATGTGTGATAAGTATGCAGAATTTTTTTGAATGGTTCTCTTCAATACAGAAGAAGAATTTCTTAAAAGTAAAAATTGAGACATGTTAAGATAATAGAAATTAATTTCAGAATTGGGAAGGTAACGGTTATATTTATATGTTTTTGATGTGACAATATTTTAACGCGTTTAATATAATATGTTGTTTATTCTTCAAATTAAAAAGATATCAATAGCAAACTGTTCTTTGATAGGACAGTAATTACGTATTTGATATGATGTGAAGAGGGGTTAGATATAAACGGAATTATTCCTAATCGAGACGTCAGTTACGTATATTCTAGATTCTAACGTGTAATTTAAAAAAATACTAATGACGAATTCAATGAAGTACCAATATACTTAGAAGTACCCCAGGTTTTAATGGAAAAAATAAAATATATTAAATAATTCCGTAGAAAATAGTGAATATATCTTCAAAAGTTCGGAGTATTCAACGACGTTTAATTTATTCTCTTAGATATAGTTTGACTTTCAAAAGGAAGAGATTAAACTAGAGTAAGAAAAAGATGATGTTCTTAGCGAAATATACGTGATCAGTAAATCTATAATAGATAGATAGATTAAAAAATACGTAGTTATAGTAACTTGAAAGAAAAGCTTATTGTCCTAAACGTGTGACGTCAAATCAATAAGTAGAAATGAAAGATTAAAATCTTATATCTCCTCTGATAATGCTATTAGATAAAACTGTATGTTTATCAGCAGTTTAATCGTGTATTAACCAGAATATATTTGAAGGCAAGACAAAAATTGAAAAATTTCTTCTTGTTTGTGTACGCGATACTAATTAATACTAAATAATTATCGCAGACCGGACTAAGTTGAACCAGGGGGAAGACACCGATTGTACAAAAATTATCCGAATAACAGAAATGAAAAATTCACAGAAACCTATGAACAGAAACAATTAAAATTGAATAATACGTAATTATTCAAAAATTGAAAATTAATTAAAGTAAATCTATGAAGTCTCTCGAGGAGATTTAGTTCACTGAGAAGAAACAAACTTTATTGAATTTCAACCAAATAGGAAACAAGGGGGAGGCGAAACTGATATAGTTTTGTTCTTATCTTGTTTTTAATAGTAATAATAAAGTAGAAGAGGTTAGAAATAGCGATTGTTATAGCAAATCTTAGTATATGGGCTAGAACTCTCGGTAACTCTTAAATGGACGAATGAATGATTCGGGAATAGAACGGATATAATATGTTACAACAAAGATACCTTTCTATCTAAAGCGTCGGCTAGTATAAAAAATTAATCTGATTATGTAACGTGGATAATATTAACGGCTGCTAATAGTAACGATAAATCAAAAAATGTGAATGGAGAAATTAGTAAACGGTATAATTTCACTTTGTTTGATAATATTCAGTATATGAATGATCAATAACGTTATATAGATTGGTATTCTATTTGCAAGAATTATAAGAAGAGAATAACGCATATATACCCAATTGTAGCACTCCTCAATTCACTGTCCTATATATATATATATTGAAGATATGAACACACATATTATCTTTGCTTGTGCATGTTGCTTATCGAATATTTGTTCATTTGTAAAAAAATGAGCAAAAAAGAAGATACCAATAAATACCTGAATTTTTCGCTATGAAAAATCCGCACTACACTTTTGAAAAACTTTTCTTTGACTCACTCAATTTTCTTTCTGTTCAATGAAAATTTATCAATAAATCAAGTAGGGCTTAATGAAACATGAACAAAAGATGATTGAATTTAAGGGAAACAACGAAAATAAAATGCAAACAATTCAACTAATAATCATAGAAATAATCTGTCAAAGTCAATCTGTCGCTGATTAAAAAACGGTCTCTTGCAGTAACGGAGTACAATTCGTAAATTACGGTCTTTGCCTTAAATCATTAGCTCCATCTGATCATACTAA
>JAXQGP010000404.1:0-20909 GCA_037040125.1 Kazachstania sp. M6911
TACAGTAAACAACGGCGCGAGTTGTTCAGAAACGTCAGGAGAACGTCCCAGAAAACTCAGCAAGAAATTTGAAATGACGACGATGTTTCAATTTTCTCTAAATTCAATATGGATTGTTTATTTGCATTTTTACTGTGAAATGATCATGAACGATTCTGTCAGAAGAAGCAGAGGGAAAAAAGTCTTATTTGATAATGTTTTGGATTGTTTTTAGATAATTTTTCTGCAATTCCTGCTTGATTCCTTGTATTGATGACATTTTTTGTTGATTTCCTCAATCAATATATTTTGGAACAACAATTCAACTCATAAACCATTTAGACTAGAAGTTTTTAACTGATACAAAGAAGATTGAATAGTATTAGATAAAACATTAGGACATTTTTCCTTTGATAAGCAATACAAGAGCATTATAGATTTGAGGGAAACGACTGTATTTTTTTCCAAAAACTTTTTACACTTAATATATTCTTTATCGTTTTGAATAAAAAGTTAAAGCCAGAGTGATACAGTGATTACAGACGTAAGAAATCTAAATACAGCTGGATTACATATACTACAATTCCTTCTTTTTGTTTGTTCGTTACTCTAATAAAATTTTAATTAGTTATTGAGGTATAGAAGTCTCACCCACGTATACGTATAGAAGTGTTATTATACACATATATTTTATTACATAATGGTGTATCCTCCACCATCACGAAGAATAAATGATAAGAAAAGGTATTATTACTCAAACAATCCCAATAGAAGACATCCAGGTCCTTATCCACATAGGTCCTATGGGAATGGTTATCCACATAACTATCAGCCAGCACCATCCGCAAATGAAGTTCCCTTAAATAAAAATAATATTAGAACAAATAGTACCTTAGAAAGCACGGCTTCTAGTGGTAGTAGCCCATTATCGCAAGCAGTACTAGAAAATCATAATAAGAACAGTGATACTATAAGACCATCAAGATACAATCAACCCGTAAGCAGAAAAGCTTCTGTATCCAGTTCTATTGCATCAGGTTCATCAGTATCTGGGCCTGTACATAGCACAGTACCAGTGAATGCAACGGCAATCTCTGCTACATCAGCTCATAATATAACTTCGAGTGTGGTTCCATCTATTCCATCTGTTCCATCTATTCCATCTATCCCAACGACGCCTTCAGGGCATAATCAACCGATTGCAAGTAGATATAATTCTGATTATCATGAAAACGTACATAGTCCTGCATCTAATCATGGTGTACAGCAAACCCACAAACTAATTCCAACAGGAAATTCTGTAGAAAGTACCATCTCATCTCCTTTAGCAGCAACACATGCAAAGTCTCGTTATTCAGCAAATACACCAAGTAGATATAACCCATATAATCCGAATCAAACATCAAATTTACAGACCAGTTATGCGAATCCTAATAAGACACCATTACAGAAAAGTCATTCACAACAATATTTATCATCACAAAGAAACAGACCAAGATCGGTGGATTCAACGTCTTTTGAAAAGAGCTATAAACCAATTGCAAATACTCACCCAAATTATTCGAACACTATAGCCGAGAAATCCACCTTCCCTGTGACTAACAGTTCTTCAACAGCGTCATTTTTTAACCGAGGTAATAAATGGAGATCACATATTGCTCACACACCCACATCGACTACTAGTCCTATAAGTGATAATTATTCCAACGGACAATACGCAAACCAAAGATCAAATTTCTGGAGGGGATCTGTAGGTAAGCATTCGAACTATAATATTAGTAACGAACCGATTGCCGCTTCACATAGATTTAATACAAAACCAACAAATTTGGATCCTGTTAATGTTGATCCATTAGTCAAACAAAGTCTTCCTGTAAATGAGGTTAATGAACATAATAAAGGTGTTAAATTATCACCAAAATCTAGTTTAATTCGTTCAGTTCCACAAACTACTAGAGAAACTACTAAACAAACTCCAATTAGTTACAGAAATTATGATTTACAAAGAAGTAGAGCTAATACACCATTGAGTTCGGCAGATGATATTGAAACTGAAAATAATGAAAGTGAAAGTGAAATTATTTTACCATCAATTGATACAAAATATGAATTAGAAAAATTGAAACCAAACAGTACTGACTTGTGGACGGTTGAACAGAAAAAGGAAACTATTACAAATCTGACAACTGGTACAGAGAGCGAAGAGGGAGAACTAGAAACAAAGTTAGTTGAAGATAATGAAGAAAAGACTAATATAGTCGATAAAGAATCATCTAAATTAAATGAACTGGAACAAAGAACTGGAAGTGAGGAAACTCAAAAGTTGAAATATGAATATATCAGTGATCCAGCTTTTCTAAGAACAGATGTAAGTAAATTGATTATTCGAGACACTTCAGCTCCTTTTTCTGTAAAATTTCCTGCACAAGAAAAATGTATATTCCCGTTAAATAGAGTTGAGACAAAATTGTGGGAACTGAAATGCCAAGATAGATTATACAGAATTTCAAATCAAAAGTATCTTTTAAAGAATCCTATTAAGTCATTCAAGGAATATCCATTTTTCAAGAAGAATGTTACGAATCAAAGGAATGTTTACGGCCCTCGTCTTCTGAAATTTTTGGGGGCAACTAAGAAGTTTGAACGTATGCATATTTTATCTTTAAATAAGTTGTATGAAAGTTTCAAGGAATCATGGGAGAAAGATTGCGCACAAATGGAAGAAGTTAACTCTGAAGTTAGAAAGAATGAAATAGAATATAGAAAGAAGGAAGATGAGAAGAGAATTGAAAGGGAAGAACAGGAGAAAAATCAAGAAGAACATTCCAGCTCGTCACGTAGAAGAAATAGAGCTGATTTTGTTGATGATACGGAAATGGAAAGTGTTCTGTTACAAATCGACCCTGATTATAAACATGTGCAAGCAGCAGCTAACATTCCAGATTTACAATTAAGTTCGTTAACGCGTCACTCTAGAAAATTCAAGAATGTTAACAATTTGACTACTGATAAAGACCAATGGGCCTCAAGACTATTGATGGACGGGATCGATAATTTCTCAGAACATGAACATGAATTATTCCTAGAAGGCTATCTAACTCATCCAAAGAAATTTGGTAAAATATCCCATCACATGGGTGGATTAAGAACACCAGAAGAATGTGTGTTACATTATTATAGAACCAAGAGAACTGTCGATTACAAAGAATTACTTATTCAAAAGAATAAGAAAAGAAAAAGTAATGCAGCAGCAAAGAGACGTAATAAGAAGAAGGAGAAAACTGCAGATTTCAATGAGTCATTTGTTGAACATAATGAAAGTTCTAGACAAGACAGTAATGAAACTTCTGAAAAGGAAAGAATTGAGAAATTACCAAATGAGGAACCTGTTACTGTTGAGACAGAAAGTAAAAATGTTATAGAGAAGGATAATGCACCAAAAATGGAACAAGTTATTGTAGCAGTTGAAGAAAATAACCCTACTGAAGCCATTCCCGTTGAAAATATTGCAAATAAAGAGCCAGTTTTCAATACTTCATCTGCTCAACCTGTTAAGAAAATAGTTATCAATAATACAATTACTAAACAAGCTGCTACTGAACCTATAATTGAAAAAGCGACTACTCAGCCTGTTGTCAAGAGTGCTGCTGAAACAAGAGTTGATACTAAAACTACGGAACTTCTAGCAGAATCAAGGAATGCATATGTTCAAGAACAAACAGTAGGATCTACTGATTTGAAAGTACCAGTAGTGCAAAACACCGTCGAAGTTACAAAATCACCAGCTAATATTGATGAAAGTGGAGATACAGAAATCATTATTCCAAAGAAAAGAGTATTCGACAGTATTGAACAGACCTTACAACCTGTTGAAACTGGTTCGGATCATATTACCGAGAATGAAAATATAATGGAAAGGCATGGGACTCTTGAAACTACTGAAGAATATTACGATTCTGATGATACTCGAAAGAAACAGAGAATTATTAGTGATCACAAATCAAGTTATTGGAGTGTCAAAGAATCACAAGCATTCCCAGAATTATTAGAACGTTACGGTTCTCAATGGACATTAATCTCAGAGAAATTAGCTACTAAATCTACTACAATGGTAAGAAATTATTATCAAAGAAATGCAGCACAGTATGGCTGGAAGTCAATTGTTGAAGATACTGATCTGAGAAGAAATGCTGGTAGTTCTGATTCTGTTCAACAGACTCAAATCTTGATTCAACCAGAACAACAACCTGTTATACAAATTTCAAATGGTATTCCAGTGCAGCAGAAACCAACGTTAGGTTTCTTTTCCAACCCAACAGATCGTAGCATTGCCAGTACTGATACTACAGGTGGTCAAACATTTAATTTAGGAAATGAACATAATAGAGATTCGTTCTCTAATGCAAGTACACCTACTTCTACGTTACCTCCACCGAGACTACCTTCTATTCAATTAGGTCCAAATCCGATTACAGCACCACAGAGACAAGCTGCGGTTTCTTCTACTGAACCAATCATAAATATTGATGGTCTTTCAGGACATTCAACCGATGGCAGTAACAATGTAATGAATCTTGTTCAGAAGGAATCCAGTGCACGTACAAGTATTGCTAATTTAATGAATGGGGAGAGTACTATGGTTAATAGCAGAACGTCAGCATTGGTTGCAAGAGCTACTACAAATGTCGGTCCACCATTAATTCCTTCCACATCTATAGATGATAAGGTTATTGCAGGTGTTAATTCTCTACCATCACGTCATGTAGATTTAGGTATTAGAAATTTTTTGAACAATCCTGTCCCAGAGGAATCAAATACAAGAACTGTGCCACAACCTACTGTTGGTCCATCTAAACCTTTAGTGAGTCCATTAAATGCACAAGCTGCAACTACTGTAGTATCAGATCATAATAGTAATATTAATGCACATCTAAATAGTGACAATGATAATACTCGTATTGTGGTACAAGATATGAATGTTCCTCCGCAATATTCTAAACCAGGAAGCTCTCATCCAAGATTAAGTTCGATCTCTTCATTATTAAATCCGGTATCAAGTATGCAACCAAGAAGTAACTTACCTCGTATGAACTACAATAGCATCAGTATGAATCCACAAGGAAGTAATGGTATCACTCAGACGAAGATAGATGTGCCAGATTTCAATTTTGCCAATGATCCGTTAGCTGCATTAGCGGCAGTTGCATCGGCTCCTGAGACACTAGCATCTATATCTCCACAGCAAAATCCTAACACATCGCAATCAAAATGAAGCTAAGACGATCTGTTATTTAGGATACCCCATGTGTTACTATTATTATAAATATATATATATATCCCATGTGCTAAAAAAAGTTATATAAGCGAAGATACATTATCGATGAGCTATTTTATTGTGTTTCTTTCATTATTGTGAGGGTCATCTTACAGATAATTCACATGTCTGCCCACTTGCTGGTCAGTACTATACCGGTCATCTATCTGCCCAGTGCAAAACCCCGTAGAACGCGTCACTGTTCCCACTTACTACCAGCGAAAATAACGAGCCCTAATTCATCCGTCAGCAAACGGAAAGAGAGTTAGCCACAACGCGTGAGCGTCAATAAATTTGCGGAGCCAATTCGCAGAGTTGCACAGAAATAAAATTTTCAGAAATTTTCACTTTTTTGCTTTCATGTTGTTGATTTAATATGCGAAAGGAAGAAATCTTGAAACATTGGTCGATGGCGATCGATGATGGATTTGTTTACAAGTGAACTTTCAATTCACATGGCCATGGCTACACTCTAACGTACCAGGTAAACATGGCAAATCCATTGTTTCAACTATTTCTAATGGTCAATAGCAATTGCCTATTTGGAAAGTATTATTTATTTCTTGCACTTCATATATAAGGGATCAATTGATATATATATTTGATTTACCATTTTCATTCTCATAAAACTGTTTCCTTTCAGTTCTTTGTTTAATAAGTTGATTTCAACACTCAGTATATTTATCAATCAATTATAGCATTCAATAAACTTTTTTATCCTATCCGATTAAAGAGAAATGGCTAATATTATTCAAGAATACGCCAGCCCATTATTGGAACAATATCCTGTATTAAATGAATATGTACCAACTTTAGATCGTCCATTCTTTAACATTTCCTTATGGAATAATTTCGATCAAGCTGTCGCCACTATTACTAATGGTAAATTCATCCCTCATGAATTCGAATTCGTTGAAGGTGAATTACCTTTAAGTACTTTACCAAGTGTCGCTGCTGCCATTGCTACATATTATTTGGTTATTTTTGGCGGTAGAGAACTTCTGAGAGGTTTTAAACCATTCAAATTCAACTATATGTTTCAATTACATAATTTGCTTTTATCTTCAGGTTCATTTGTATTGTTAGCATTATTCATTGAACAATTAACTCCAATGTTAGTTCGTCATGGTATTTATTACGGTATTTGTAACATTGGTGCATGGACTCAACCAATGGTTACTTTGTATTATATGAATTACATCGTTAAATTTATTGAATTTACCGATACTGTTTATTTAGTTTTGAAACATAAGAAATTAACTTTCTTACATACTTATCATCATGGTGCTACTGCTTTATTATGCTACACTCAATTAATTGGTACTACTTCAATCTCTTGGGTTCCGATTACTTTGAACTTAGGTGCTCATGTTTTAATGTACTGGTACTATTTCTTAGCTGCTAGAGGTATTAGAGTCTGGTGGAAAGAATGGGTCACTAGATTCCAAATTATTCAATTCATCTTGGATATCGGTTTCATTTATTTCGCCTGTTATCAAAAAGTTGCCTCTGAAATCTTCATCGGTTTACCACATTGTGGTGAATGTGTAGGTTCTACCATGGCTTCCCTAGCTGGTGTAGGTATCATTTCATCTTATCTGGTTCTTTTCGTTAGTTTCTATATTAACGTCTACAAACGTAAGGATACTAAGACAAGTAGAGTCATTAAGCGTGCTAATGGTGGTGTAGCTGCTAAAGTTAATGAATATGTTAACGTCGATCTAAGTAACGTTAACACCCCATCTCCTTCTCCAACTCCAGTTGCTAGAAGAAGAACTTGATTGACATGAATTTTGTGATATACTCTTCTACTCATTCAGGTTATTAATTAAGTATAATATATATCTTTATATGTATTTATTTTTCCCTTCAACCGTGTATGTATGAAAAAAATTCAACAATTCATATTTATTAGCTCCATTTACTGTGATTTTTCTTTTTCATGCAAAATATTCTCTATTTGTAGTTACATACGTTATATAGTTTTTAATCTTGTTGTAACTTCAATGTAAGGTCGCTGGCTCTTTGTTTTGAAAGTTCAATGGATCTTTGTAATAATTCCCTTGTTATTTTGGAACCGCTACCATTTATACTTAATTGTTTGAACCTACCGTTAGGGCATGAAGTTATTGAAATTGTAGATTTAATACAAGTCTCCTCAGCCTCACCGTCAATATCTGCTAACAATACGGTCTTTGTTTCTTGTTCATCTTCCATTGATTCATCTTCATCTTCTGTACTCTCGAATTTAGAAATATCAGCTTCTGGATCAAGATCGATTAAACCATATGTAGATGCATAAGATTTTCCACTGTCCCGTAACGGTAACTTATAATTAGAATCAGGATCACATAATAAAGTATATGTTTCCATCACTATAGCGTTTCTACCTCTGGCTCTTACAGTCATCTTTAAATCAGTTGCACGTTCGTCAATGAATGCTCTCGGTAATTTAACAGATTGCAATGCAGACATTAATGAATTCCAACACATATCATAAACTGGACCAGTTCTACCAAATACTTCAATTTTGGCATATAAAACGTATGACCATTTCTTCTTTGGGGTCATTGTCTTTGTTATATCTTTATTTTCTTCAGTATCTGGATAAATGATTTCAACAGAACCATCTTCATTAGTGATACGGACACCAGGATCAACACGTAATGATTTCTTGGTTAAAATTTTGGTATGTAATAATGTATCGTATAGACGTTGTGATGTAATCATCTCTTCATCAGTGCAAGCACCCATTCTACCTCTATTAATTTCAACTACGGGATAAACTGATGTATATTTTGTGATATCTGAATTTTCTTCCGTCATTTCTAATAATTCGACATCTTCTTCTTCATCCAAATCATCTGGAGATAATGTGGAATCTTCAATTACACCACCAGTTATCTGAGTAATTACGAAGACATCACCTTGTTTAAGGACACATGAACCCAATATTTGCTTTTCATTATTTGTCTTTATGGTAGTTTTAGTTTCTCTACCATTGGTTAAATTATCTGTATTTATTACGACATCCCTAAATTCTTCAAATCCTCTTGACGATGGTCTGAACCCCAGTGAAAGATGTCTTTGTAATGATAATTCTGGAGAGATACGTGCTAAAATTTCAGGTGGAAAGGATACTGGATGTACCTCGACTACATTTTCTTCAACTTCGCTCATTTTGTTCTACGATATATTTGTTGGGAAAGTCGATTCTTTCAATTGTCAATATACCTCTATGTAAATTCAATAGAGTGATATAGCAACGTTATATCTATATCTTTGTTGTTTTCTTCTTCAATGATTCGATAGCTCATCTCTCAAAGTTGAAAGTTGTTCAACTTCAAACCAAAAATTTTTCACATTATGACCCCGTCAGGTCGAGTTTCCGCATTCGGACAGTCGTGTGGTCGTAAACGGAAATAGTTACCGTATTTGGATGTCTTACTCTGTGTCCCGCATATATTGACTCTCAAGCAAGTATTATTTACTTTTATGATAGTAACATCTGATTAACTATGCCATTTAATCAATAGTACAGCGTTACATTTGTTTAACTGTACCTTGTCTCCTTTTATCATTACCGATAGTTCGAAGTCGAGTACTACGTGTAAAGGCACTAACATTCAGACGAGAAAATATATAAAAACAAGGGGAGTAAGAGCAAAATAATTTACAATCACTTCAAAATAACAAATCGGAAAGAAAAAACTATTAATATAGCTCCTAAGAACTTCCAATAAAACTTACAACAAATTAATCAATTTTAGAAAAGACAGTATAATGAGTATCACAGTGATAGGTTCCTTAAATTATGATTTGGTGACATATACAGATCGTATTCCAGAAGCAGGTGAAACTTTCCAAGCTAACTCCTTTGAAACTCATACTGGTGGGAAAGGTTTAAATCAAACAGTAGCAATTTCAAAATTAAAGAACGAAAATGTAAATTATAAGATTCGAATGGTTGGTAATGTTGGTGATGATGCGTTCGGTAAACAATTACAAGCATATTTAGAAAAGAATAAAGTGGATATATCAAATATTGGTATCCATTCAGATGTAAGTACAGGTGTTGCTACCATTCTAGTAGAAGAAAAGAGCAGCGGTCAAAATAGAATTTTGATTACTGCCGGTGCTAACGGTAAGACCACATACTCTGATGATGACCTAACTAAGATGTTTCAAAAAGATGATGACCAAGAATCTGAACATATGTTAGTATTCCAACATGAAATACCAGACCCTGTATCAATAATGAAATGGTTCAACAAAAATAAACCAAATTATAAAATTGTGTATAATCCTTCTCCATTTCATCCTTTACAGAAAGAAGACTGGTCATTATTTGATGTTCTTGTAGTTAATGAGATTGAATCTTTACAAATTATAGAAAATGTGTATCCAGAGTCATATGTTGAAGAGACAAAGGTAAATATTAAGAAAAATTTTATCGAAGCCTACAGATCCATCTGTGAAGAATTGCAGAAAAATGTTATGAACCCATTCAAATCAGCAATTGTAATAATTACATTAGGCTCATTAGGTGTTTTATTCTCCTCACTAGATGATCCAACGGTACAATATTTACCGGCTGTTAAAGTCCCAAAGGTGGTTGATACAACAGGTGCTGGTGACACATTTTTAGGAGGTGTTGTAACGCAATTATATCAAGGAAAATCTTTAAAACGTGCAATTGAATTTAGCACATTTGCGAGTTCGATAACTATTCAGAAACAAGGTGCGGCAGAAAGCATTCCACATTATCCAGATGTCATATCTGCTCTAGAACAAAAGTAAATATTTACCTGACTTTGATTTTGTAGAATATTTGTAAATATGTTTAATTTCATTCAAAGTATTAAATCAAACAGTCTGTGCTAAAAATAAAAAAAATTATTATATATCATTAAATCATTAAATACCTATCACGAGGTACCAGTCGTAATTGTTCCAGTTGCGCCATGTAGAACAGATATCATAATACCATACCCAACTGTGATGACACATATGAAGGCAAGGAATGATGCAGGAACACCTCTGGATATAAATGTCACAACATCTAAATATCTATTACCTTTCTTATCTGTTAATGAAATAGCTGTGACATTAGGGAAACCAGATGAAGCTAGACCCATACCGCAAGATGCCAGTAATGAACAACCGAACACCAATGTTGGTGCAGCCTTTGGATTGGCTAAACTATTACCGACTTGTTCCACTAGAGGAACAATAATAATGGCACTAACTGTATGAGAAACAAAAGTACCAACAACCAACATTAAGATACCAAAGATACACAAAATTGCAAATAGACCATCATTTTGAATCTTCCTTTGCAAAGCAGTTGCAATTGTAACTAATAAACCGGATGATGAAACTGCTTTACCTAAAGCGATACCACCCATTGCCAAAATAACAATAGACCATGGGAAAGTGTTTAAATCCTTTGTGGATAATAAACCTGTACCAAAAAACAACACAATTGGCAAGACAGCAATTTGACCTGAAGAGCCAAATGCACCTTCAACTTGACTCTCAACACACCATAGTAAGATTGTCCCTAGTGTTACAAATACAATATAGTACTGTTTTAAGGTTAACTTCGTTCTGATAGGTGTGAATTTCTCTAATTTTGTATTATTAATCTTGAACGTAGTACACATTAAGCCCCATGAACACAACATTGCAAGAATACCACAAGGTAGTGCAACAGCAAAAAATTGACCCCAACCGATACCATAAGGTTTCAAATAATCCATTGAAATAATATTTTGAGGAGAGGATATTGGTGAAGCCATACCACCGATATCTGCAGATAATGCAACACCCATTACAAGTGCTTTGGCAAATTGGCTATTACTATCTAATGGATCTAATAACGGAGTCAACAAAGAATATGTTAAAACCGGGGATGCAACATTAGAAATCCACATTGATAAGAAGAAAACAACACCCATAGCCATTAAAAGTACGTTTCTTGGTTTTGTACCAGCAAATGCCAGTAACCACGACGCAAGAATTTTGGCGATATCATATTGTGATAATACTTCACCTAGTGTAAAACCAGCTAATAGAATCATAATTGTTGAAGACCACATAGTTGATAGAATTTCAGAGGATGCATCGGCCGCTCCCATTACTTTACCCTCATCAGTCTTTAAGACTTTAAAAAGAACGGTTAATAGTGGAACTAAGAATGCAGTAACATGTAACGGAATTGCCTCACTTGCCCATAAAAATGCGACACATTCGACTAGTGCCATACAACGCCCTTCAACACGATCATTGAATGTTTTAACACCTAATAGGATACCAGTAAAAGTAATAATAAAGGCTAATTTGGCGGCTTTCCAAGTGAAAAATAATTTAGGTACACCTAGCCTTGTGATATGAATAAATTTCCAATTGACTTCTTTTGGTAAATTCCAATAAAAGAAATCAATATCTAATTTTGAATTGGTCTTCTCTGTAGTATCATCCTCTTGAACGTCTGTTATAATGTTTTTATCTTGTGAAACAAGACCAAGCATATCTTTCCATGTTACACTTCTTTCCCAAACGATGTGATCGTGAAGAGATGATTTTAATTCTGCTTTACATGCATCAATTTCATTAGGTCGATGTGTAATAAGAGAATAAAAATCTACCAAAGAGTGTATCTTATCATTCAATATCTTTAATGTATCTTGTTGGAAAACATAAGTTGTCTTGAAAAACTCTCCACTTAAAATAAGATCTTGTCTTGTATTCATGTGTAAAACTTTATCAAATTTCTTAGTAATCTTACCAAAGCCGATACGGTTTAAATCGATAAAGGATTTCAATTGACATAAATCGATGTATAGATTTACAATGGAATGTTTCAAAATTGAGATCTTTTGTGATTTTATATTGACATGCGAATAATTTAATAGTGCACTATTTTCTTGGGTATCATCCAACGCATTTAAGTCTTCATCTTCTAATTCATCTTCATCATAGATATCTTCATTAGTTGGATCGAATCTACTCCTTAAATAAAAATCATTGGATTTACGTAGATCAAAAGAGTTTGTTGTATGCGAATGAACCTGGTTAATTCTGTCCGTAGAGACGGTACTATCTGGACGAGACGGTATATGAGCTCTCTGTGGACTTACAATTGGATTGAAATTTTCATTCAAATTTGTGATACCTTCTTGATCAAGGTCCTTAGCTAGGGAATTAAATCTCTCATAAAATTTAGCTTCTTGTCTTTTATAAAAATCATCAATTTTAGATCTTTCATCTTGTAATCTGTTTGTGAAGGAGTCATATGGGCTAAATAGTGTTTTTTCATCGCTGGATGAAGCAGATGATGATCTACGACCTTTATCGAATATGTTAACATTTAATTTTTTATTAAACGGATTTGTAATTTTTTTGTGTTCTGATTCAGTATTCTTTGGGACGTATTTATTTGTATTGTTATTAACTTTTGACATATTAGATGCGTTATCAAAAGTTTCTAATTCATAAGTTTCCTCAGTAATTTGTCCCTTTTCGGCTTTCTGAGAATCATCTGCATCGTTATCTTTATTATCATTTGAATCTTTTTTATTTTTTTTACTTGATGAACCCCTAAAGAAAGTATTTTTAAATTTATTCTTTATATTACTCGTCTTTGAAGAACTTTCATTATTATCGATATTCAATTCCTCATTATTATTGTTGTTACTGTCATTCATTACATCTTCTAACGTGCCGCCATTCTGTTTAATTTCATCTGCTTGTAACGTATATATTAAATTTTTCAATTCGACGTAATCTAAATATTGATTTTGCCATTCTGGAACAGCATTATACTTCAAGAAATGAGAGAACCTCATGACTTAAAATGATTGTTCGTTAATAATAGTTTCAATAACGTTATGCTACGCCTAATATTCTTGATATTGTTTTAAAAGAAGTAAAAATGTGACAGTGTTCTTTTTATATATAATTTGAACAAAACTGGAAATCTTTATTTATGCCAAGATTTGTCAATTTATTCAATGTGCCAGAGGACAACAAAGTGGGAAAAGATGGCAAAGTTCGAAAAAGTTAAACAAAAAAGGAAAGATTGTGTGACGAAATGTTTAAGCAAATATGACGGCGATGGGATAAATTTATCGTCAATTGTATTATCTTGATTTACATTCAATAGTGGCCATTGAATTGATTCGAACTGTTTTCTTGAAAGCATATATTTCACGGAGATAATGTCCCCAGAATTGCGCTGTTTTTTGAACTTTCATTTCCAATGGGCGGATTCTCCTTTAAGATGGATGATGTTTATATTTCTTGTCGAAATTTCACTCATTTCTTCTGCCAACTGAATAAACAAAAACATATTACGTAGATTTGAAATAAAGATTAAAAAGTGGGCTTGTACGTTCTGTTTACAGAAAGATCCATAAATTGGGAAACCAAAGAGAGCAAAAAGAAAACAATCGGATCCTTCCTGTTTATCATGGAACAACAGGTCGTCAAACTGGGAGAAGACCTGCCTTGATTTATTGTCACGATCTATCACCCACCGTAACGCATGGCAATTACGAAGGGACCTTGTTGTACGGGGATTTATTGTGGCATCGGAATATTTAAGAAGGGCGCGGTTGTTATCTTTTTTAACCGCAATTTCTGCTCCGTAGGAAACAATTTTTTGAGATGTTTCCCGCGGAATTGAACAGAGCGGCTTCCGTTTGTCCAACTACACAGTCAGCAAATTAAATAGGCGGAGCGAAGTCTGACATTTCAAAAATAATTAACTTTGTATTCCTGGGATGGAATTTCAAAGGCTCATTTTTTTCCTAATTTAACTAATTACTAGTTCCAAAGTGTTTCGCGTTTGTTTCCCGAACGTTTCGCATTCCATTTTTTTGCTATTTTATATATTTTTGGCCAAAGAGATAGAGTTTAGTTGAAATGACTCCAGTGCCGGCATGGCATAATTTAAGGGAGAAGATGTGACTAGGGGTTCCCTTCTGTCTAGGCCGCTACTTTTTCAGAATGTCGGTGCTTCAATATCAACAGAGAGTTGAGGGAAGGGACACAACTGCATCAACATACATTTTATAGCTACTGTTGCTCTTTCCGTGTGGTGTGCTCTCTCCCCTAGGACTGTTGAAGGGACTGTTGAAGGGACAGGCACGAAACCTAGCTGACGACATGGTAGGTAAGAAATGCAACTATCATATTTTATGTAACATATGGGTATGGGAAACGTTCGGGAAACAAAAGCGAAACATTCCGGTATTTGGTATCATTTTTACTAGTATATAAAGGGTTCAATATTTTGGAAAAATTGAAGTATGAAAAAAAAATTCACCCTTTTCAATAGTTTGCGCTATAAATTAGATGTGATTGTGTATTTAATTGAAGTGTCTATGTATATTTCTATAAAGTCTATACATGTCTCGTTTCCTTTTTAAACCCTTGGGATTAGTTGTAAACTTAGATCATATCCTCTGGATGAGTTATCCTTGTACAATCTATCAATACGCCATAATTCGCATAATATAACTTTTTGTAAATCTGTGGAAGGCGTAATAAAATTGGTTTCAATAGTTAGTTGATCTGTTAAATTGAAAAATGAATCTCTTTTATCTAGACTATCATTGCCTGTAATATAACCACCATTTGTTTCTAAATCATTGTCGTAACCAGTTTGTAACAATTCAACAGAATTAATTATTTTTGTAATTCTTGTATATTTATCAAGGTTCACTAATTTATTTGGTCTAAATGAATCCGGATTTCTGAAATTTGGGTTACCATCTTCAATGAAGATTAAATCTTGTAAATAGATATTAAAGAATGGTACAGTTGGTAGTGTTGGTTTTAATGTTTCGGCATCATCTGTGATATGTTTTAATTTCTCTCTATACACTTTATAATTATGATTTGGATAAACAATTCTAGCTAAGTATTCAAATAATTTTTTATCCTTATTGTTTAAAGAGTTCCATATTGGTTTAATTCTTGAAATTGAAGGACCTTGTATTGAAGTCATAATAGATGCCAAAGAATTGAAATTACGAAAATATAATGATGATAACGCTATTCTTAACCATGCATTTAATCTATCTATACGTTGATATAAAGTAATGTTTTCTTCAAGGATACTCTCAATGACGTAATTGGATAGTTGATTTGTGAAATTCATTATGGACATAATATGTGGACATATATTCAACTTTCTATGGTTAACAAATTCGAATTGCTCAACAGTATTGAAAAGATGCGATTCTATTAATGTCATCTGTTTAGCAATTTCCAATGGATTCATATCAGTTATATTAAATTTAATAGACTGTAAATTTCTGTTATCATTAGCTGATAGATTATCAAATGTTTGCAGCGCAACCCATTTAGCAGTTATTCTACCTATCGAACTACCATTTTCCTCATAATTAACAGGCGTACGAATGGAATCTAATAAAGGAGAGTAAACATCTAACACAGATTGAATTGCATATTTATTATCACCAGTTAATAATGTGGCTGTACCTAGATTTAACACAGGTAAAGGTAATGATAATAAATTGCTTTCAGAATTTTGAACATTAGTTAAACCATACTCTTCAATTATTCTTTCATCTAGAGAGAAAGATGACATTGTGTTGCTAGAAGACGAAGAACTATTAGAGATAACAGAGGCAGTATTTGATTTGGATACTGATCTCGGTAATAGTTGTTTCATAGTAGTTGAGGTATCATCAGTTACCCAATGTTCCGCATACCTATCATTTAGTTGAATTTGAGAAGCGGTTATCTTATTATCTGTTTCTGAAAATTGGATTTGTGCGAAAAGTTTAGATGCAGCTAGAATCAATTTCTTAGATTCGATTGGTAGATAGTTTACCACTGCTTCGTTAAAGAAATTAATCAGTGTTGGTAAGACTGTACAGTCGTTATAATGATCCCAGAAACTTTCCATCCACATACTTATTGTTTTACAGACGAGACGTCTTCTATTTTTTAATCTTGATGCTCTCGATGAGTAATTACCATTTTTTGAATCGTATTCAAACTGTGAACTCTTATCGTCAACATCGAATCTGGTAATTAAATTGTCTGCCAACTCAACAGGTTTGGCAAATTTTCTAAAATGTAATAGAACAGTCGATGTTAAAAGTGCATCTGGTTTATCTAATTCATCGGTTAGTTTATAAATAAGGGCTCTGAATGACGCACCAATCAAGTTACCTGACTCATCGTAAAGTAATTCAGATTTTATAGCATCAACACTATTAATTGTTTCATTTTTACCAGACCATTCTTCGTCGTCCAACTGAAATTTTTCAAACGTTGAATCTCTACTAAATGCTTTTCTGTCGGAATTCATAATTTCGTGCAGGAATTGAGTACCTTGAGGTGTTAATCCTAAACTGTTGCTGTGCCCATCGTTGTCGTCATTAACAGCTACTCTAATTGATGAAAATCTAACCAAACTGTGATATTTGTTTTTGGTTCTAGCATTATCGGTATCAGTAATACAATCTCTGATCTTTTCTTTTTTGTCCAATGATTTTACTAACGTTTCAGAGCACCTTTTAACAAATTCTTCTGTTGTTATCTTGATTTTACTCAAATCGATGTATTGTCTTTCTGAAGTTAATCTGAAGTTACCAACAACCCTAAGGTAGTTATTACAACCGTTCAAAGTATCTGAAATCAATGTTGTCATCTTAGAAATAATTTTTATTAATTGTTTACCTTCAACAGTGTAATGATAAATAGCATCCTTGACAATAAGATCGTTAAATTTCTTTTGTATGTTATGCTCTTTGTTTATCATATCGTCATGAAGAGTTTGTGTAACTAAAATTTTAATACATGAAACCAGTTCCGATACTAAAGCTAATAATGGATCCAAATGCTTATCGATAATACTTTCGTAAGCATTATTATATTTTTGTTGCATTAATTGAGAACATGATTTGCTAATGTAAAGTAATTCTCTCAATAAAATGATCACTTGATGTACCATCACCTCTAGAGTTTCACAACCTACCGGGTTATGTTCAATTAAATCTAAACGGCCTAATATCAAACCCGAATATGTGAATAAAATGTCATGAATTTCGCCTAATCTTTGAATAGCATATGGTGGGTCAGGAAGGTATTTCATGTTATAATTATCTGCATCTTTATCCTTTGCTTCATTTTGACTTGTAATCTTTCTTTGTTCATTTAATTTGGAATTTTCAAGTTTCATCTTCTCTGAAGACCAAATTGTGTAAAAATCGAATGCCTTATGTAGAACTTCATAAACTAATTTGACAAGATTGGAGATATCCTTGTCAATTGTTGTGTTTTTATGATGATCAGCCTTTATCATTAGATTGTACCAATCTGCTAATAATTTTTTTCTATAACGCTTAACTAACTCACTGTTTTGGACAATTTCGTCTGATCTTGATACAGCCACAGTTAATTCTAACAGTGATTTAACACCATCCCTGATAGCGTTGATATCTTCGATACTGAATGTTTCTTTGAAATGTGAAGTTTTATGTGATTTTGGATTTATAAGAAATTTTGCGGCAGAATATAGTAGTTTCTCTAGTGGTATCTTAGATTCTATAAGGTTATCCCAATATTGTAGTGTTTCATTTTCTTTACTAAAATGCTGTTCCTTTAATGTAGGATCTATGATATCTGTGAAATAATTGAAAGGTACCCAGCCTCTCATTTGTGTATCAAGTAAAGTTACTTCACCCCATCCAGATTCATCCACATTATGAACAAATGCATATTCATTTTTTTTAAATGAGAGACAAATATCAGCATCCTCGTCATTTTCAAGGTCATTTACATCAAATGAATGTATCGCCATGATAAAAAGATATGTGTAATTAGAAATGTCATCTAAATTGGTTTTACTAGAATTCATATTCGTATCGGAGTCGTATTCAGAGTCTGAATCTTCTAAGGTATTGAGCGTATCATCGGCTGTATATGTTTGAAGTTCCTCTATTACGCAAGTTTCACCCTTAATTGCCTGTATTGTATCTCTTTTTATTATTGACGCTCTTATTGTCTTAACTAAATCTGCATCATTATTAACTTTGGGACTCCTATTAAAATTGTTTTCCTTTGTAATTATACCTAGACCTAAATTTTCTGTAGAACTATTATTTATCTGCTGTTGTTTTATTGTATCTAAGAATTGATTGTTTATTCTGGGTGTAGTATCTTCAGCATTATTATTATTATTATTATTGAAGTTATTGTTATGTAGCTGTGGTGTTGATGAAGATGGGCCCGTCTTAGCCAATTTATGAAATATATGTTGTTCATCATTGTCATTTTTAGCAATATTTTCATTCTCTTCTAATTTATTAAAACTTCTATGTGATTGTGCAGTTTCAAAGGATTCGATAGCTGTGGCAAGAGATGTTGCGGTTATATTATTTCTTGGTAATACTGGTGTTATATCGTATTTGTCAATATTATTCTGAAGTTCTAACGATTTTGTTGGTGATATTGTAGTTATGAATCTTTTATCTTGGTTACCTTCCGTATTTTGGTCATATTCAAATAACGGCGTTGTTGGGTTTATAGCGCTCATGCTGGTGTATAATTAAATGTCTCTTCTTTAGATAGTTTCTGGACTCTGTCACAGTTGAAGTTATGGGTATATGTGTATGACGTGATGCGATTGAAATTTATGAGATACTCTCAAGGACGAACTTTATTTCTTGATAAGTATTAGCGGTAAATTTAGTATTTCAAGGGGTATAGTGTGAGGTCAAAGTGCAATTTGGAAGTTTATTGAGAAAAACAGATTGATATTAGTTGTTATAGATAAATGATAATGTGTCAAGTAGAATATAATGTAACGAAAGGATACGTTGAATTTCACAATTTAGATGTGAACACTATTGTTTTTTTGTTTTCAGTAGTATTTAATTTTTTTTCGTGGAATTTTTCAATATTTCTTTTTCTTGCGTAATTCGATTCGAGAATGAGACACGGTTCGCAAAATTATTGTTCTTACCCGATATAGTTAATTAATCACCAAATCATCACTTAGTCCAAACTGGAAATTATTCCTAGAATGCGAATAATTTCTTTTCTGTTTGGTTTGAGTAGATCCCTGTTCGTTTCAGGAGACAGCATCCTGTACGTCCATTTTTTACATTATTTTCAGTTACGTGTTTTCTGAAAGTGCTGAAAATACATTTTTTCGCGGAATGATAGTCAACTAGCGTTTTCTTCCAGTCGTTACTGAAGATGATAAACGAAACACCCAAGGTGCTAACAAAATGGCTGAGAGTGCGCCTCCTTTACACATATGATATTTTGTGCGGTTTCTTATAAGGGGTTTGAAAGCTCCCTGTATAATAGCCCGAGAAAACCTTTTACATTTCGTGTGATGCGGAATTTTAATAGAGAATTGCGAAATATCTTGTAGAAAATCGCACCGGTCATCATTTTTTGAATCAGTACGGAGTCTTTCTCTAAAAGTATCGTAGCTGAAGCAACCTGTGAAGTCTTCAGAGTTTTAATCAATATTTTGCGACCTATTTTCGATGTCGTCACATTAGTTGTACAGTTACTTATATAGCTATCGGTTATTCCAGGCTAATACTGTGGGATATAATAGGTATATTGTGAAATTGATTCACTGCTATAATTGTTAGAAATCTATTTTATTTTGATACGTTAAACTTTTCTGTTTGAAGGTGATGTCAACAGCCGTATTAGATGATATTCTTTTTCAATTAATAAAAATGTGATGGTAGGTTGTCTTAACCGCCGACCAATGATGATCAATAACTACTATATCGATATTTATAGAGGCCGGAACATCGAGGTGAACGTATTGCAGGGTTTACAAGCTTGTTTTTGTGATGTTTTCACTATTTTTTAATAGAAAAACAATTTAGATAATCTGGCCTTATTGGGTGTGCATGAACTTGCATATTTCGTAAAAGTAATGTTAACCTAACTCGAATTTCATCAGTTTAGAACCGTTTTCAACGGGAATTCTTGCAAAAAATAGAAGTGAGATTTTGGTACTCGATTGGAGCCAAAAAGAAGGCAGAAATCTCCTCGTAGGGGGCTCGAACCCCTGACATTTCGGTATCCATTAAGTAATTGCAAGATTACCTTGCAATTAATAACTGCCAACTGATTTATAATTGGAAATTGCACTTAAAAGCCGAACGCTCTACCAACTGAGCTAACAAGGAGTAATTCTGTGTTTGACCAGGAAATCTACATCTACTTTATAGTCATCAATTTTTCTGTTTCTTAATTTAGATAAATGTAAATATTAACCTGTGTTGTGAGTTGACTTTATACCTATATTGAATATATTATCGGAAATTGATTTTTTTAATTAGAATAGATACTACACATGTATAGAAGTAGAACAAGGTAGTGTTTTCAATTGTAGTTTAAGAAAATTTAAAACGTTATTGTATTATTTGAATTGTATATTTTTAAATGGGTAATATATTTTCAAAGGAAAATTTTAGTTTTTAGAAGATCACTTAGTAATTTGTATCATTATGAATAATATTAATTGTTGTAAATTAGAATTATTATCAGATTGCATTTCTTAATAAATTAGTGTACAAATTACTATATTATATTGATC
>JAXQGP010000405.1:0-20031 GCA_037040125.1 Kazachstania sp. M6911
ACATATCTACATAATGTTATTATATTTTTTACAATTTAATACAATCTGGATCATTACTCTTGCACTACTACTATTCCATCTCTCTCCCTCCCTTTCTTTGCTTCTATATTTGGCAGCTTCTCTCCCTCGAGAATTCGTTTTCATCGCTCGCTCAGAAATTTACCAACAGGGAAATAGACACTTATTACTAAGAAAACACAGCACTTTGATCTGATAAGAATAACACAGAAGACAGAGAGGGAACGCAATTGACGGTGATAAAATGTCAAATGCAACTAAACCATCTATTCTGAACACAATCATGCAACTACTGATTCCTCATAACCATTGCCCGTAGATATACCTCTGTGATATATACCTATATGCTACAGCATTAAGATTACCAATTACAACAACTTACGAGACTAATGAACCTCGCACCATTGAAACACCACTATTACGATATCTCTGATAAACATTAGATATTTACTTCTGATCCTGAACATTGTTTCAGAATTCCAATTTCCACTGTTAACCGCAACTGGCATATTCAGATGATCGAGATAAGAACATGAACCTGACCCATTGACTAGCGAACAACAGATAATCTACTAATCTGTTTAAACATATCTGTTTTTATAATACTGCTCTACTACGTCTTTTGACTGTTTACTACAGAATTAATATATATTCGGTTCACTGATTGGGAAGACGATATCATATCTGAAATATTATTCACTGAGAGTTCACGGCCAACAGATTTTGTTATTCTAATCCAGTGCAACTGTTACAGATATTCGCTTTACTTCTACTCTCTCAATTGGGAAATGAATGTTCGATCGTTTTATTCCTGATCAATCGTGATTATGATGACACCAAAAATGCATCACACCTATCTGAGAACTACTGAACGAATCAGGACATCATTACTAAATATGTCCTACATTATAGATTTGTCCTATATTACATTTTGAATTGTTTATGTTTTTCCATTCCTGATAATTACAACAATTAATTGATAATAAACTCATCACTATAATAATGAGACACCCAGAATAATGTCCCAACTCTATTGCATAACACTACCATAGTATATTAGACACACTACTGATATTTGTTTTTGATCTGTCACTTCTTCGCCGATAATATTTATGGTTAATACCCCACTGCTAACCATCTATCTGACATCAAACAAGAACATCATATGGCACCTGCATGGAATGAATATAAAACACAATTTCTACTAGGCTTCTATGAATGATATACAACTGTTAACTATAGACATATTCAACTATCCTCTCATTGGTAGCTACTCAGAGATACAATCTATCAAAATATTGAATGGGGAATCAGACGGGAATGACAATTACATAACATCACTAATTTGGTTATCCCACCACGATTCGATGATGGTAATTCTTATTCGTTATACTTACGATCTGGAACTGCATATTAAACAAACTGAGCGACGACTAAGAAAATGGAGATACACCAGACACTATTTCGCTAAAATCAGATTGAATGTTACATGTGATTTCCTTAATGTTGATCCATTCCTTCAAATGATTGACATAAATTGGATATTAATAGCGAACATCATCTCAGCACTACATATTTCCCCAAGATCCTGATACTGCCGATGGAATAGCTAACTTAAAACAATTACACAAGGAAAAACCAATAAAACATATAATTATATTATTGTAGAGTCGTATTTACCCAACGAAATTCTTTCCTCCTAACTAGTTTCGATTTGTTTATTTCATTGACACCATTTAAATATTTAATTACTCTTGGGTTATTTCTCTCTTTTCCATGCTTCGTTGTTAAATTTCGACCAATATTCTCAGAGACAGAGAGCCGGCAGAATTAATCAGGAAACTTACAGTTGCAACTCCACCATTCAATATATATTAATTTCAGACATCTATAAACGTTCTCGGGGTTTTACAGTGTCTCGACACACATTCGCGAGTTTTATGTAACTGCTACTTTCACTAAATTAAGAATTCATTAAATTATATATAATAAATACGCTTACATAAAAAATAATGGGAATGCAATTGGGACGATAGCAAACAGTAATCCCACTGTGTGCTTACCAGCAGCATTTGGGGCCTCTTGTACTGTATGGGTTGCCGAAGATGATCCTCTGCTGGATTGGAGTTGGACAGCAACAGAAGCAACAGAGGATGGACTGCCGTATCCAGATGAGGTCGTTGTTTCTTGTTGATTTACCTTCCCAGTAACCGTTGTCTTGGTCAAGTTTGTAGGACGAGCCATTGTAGAGACAATTGTTTCACATTTCTTATTACTGCAAGATGTGACGGTAACTACAGCCACTTCTGATAAATGCCTCTCACCCGTTGGGTTAATATCGTTAGATTGAGTAGAACATCTCACAGTTGTTGTTCTTGTCATACCGTAAACATCAGTGTAGGTGGAAGTAGTCAGGTAATCTTCACTTCCAAATTGTCCAGCATCCCCGGAACTCTCTGCTGGTGAGTTTGATTGGGTTGACTTAGTCGATGGATAACTAGTGGAGCTTCTGATGGATCCTTCCGTAATAGAAGAGTTTGAGAATACATTTACGTTTGAGGACACAGATACTGACGTGCTTGTAGTAGATCCTGACGTAGCATTGTTGAAGACACTTGACGTGGTAGATTCTGTTAATTGTTTTGTTAGGGAATCGCCATCCAGGTTTGATAATACTGTGTACACAGAGGACGATATTTTGGAGGATTGGGTAAAACTTGAAACCGAAGCTTCTTCAGAAGAAGAGACAACAGAAGAAGTCACTGCTTCGGACACTGTTGATGATATACCTTCTGTTTTGTTATCAGACAAAGTTACTGTTGAAATAGTTGAAGATGATGTAACAGGTGAAGAAGATGGTGTAAGAGATGACATTTCTGATGATAATGAAACTGATGACGAAATGACTGATGATTGCTGAGAAGACATCACTGATGTTTGTTCTGACGATGACAAAATAACAGAAGAACTAGATAAGGCAGATTCTGATAGAGACGACGACGATAACAAAGATGAGTATATAGCAGCTTTAGATGAACTACTAACAACTGAAGAACTTTCTGATGCTGGCGCAGGAGTCATTATATAATATATGGTCTCGACCTGTGTGTAAGGTAAGCCATATCCTGAAATAGTTCCCACATTAGTTACTGTAGTTGCGGAAGTTGTTGCATATGTCTCACTCCATTGTGAAACAACTGATGATGTTGAATTTCCTGTCTTGCAACTGGAACCATCGATATTGTATATGTATCCCTCAAAATTTGTTATACTCTTCCCTGATGGTGTCGTCATGGTAGGTTCAAAAATTGCATCACCACCATGATTTACGTATGAAAAGTATAACTGGTAAGTTATCCCTGCAACCAAATTGAGAGTCATTGATTTGGTTTGATAATTTGGATCGTCTGGGATATAATAAAAGTTTGAAAAGGAATCAATCCCCTGTAAAAGAGTGTTACCTAGATTTTCACAACACAGCTTATCTAAATCATCAAGTATAAACATAGCTGCACCATCGCTTGCTCCGTCTAAAGAAAATGTGTATTCACCTGTTTCTAGAACTATCAGGGTTGCATCAAAAACTACAGCCATATGGGATAATAGTACATTCTTCTGATCTTGAAAGTCCCCCCTATAGACTTCCCCGGATGGTATTGAAATATTAAAACCAATATCATAGAGATTGGTTGATCCAAATCCATCTGTGAGAACTTTTTTTGTATAACTTAGAAGTTCGTCGGATATCTGACCTACAGGTTCACTATATGGTATTTCATATATCGTTCTAAAATAGCCATACTCCTCAGTGAGCCCAGTCCATGTGAACATTGCACATGTGGTGTAAGAGGCCGTGGCTATTGCGTAATTTGCAAAAAATAATAGTGATGAAAGTAACACTTGCAACAACATTTTTTTCTAGGTGTTTTAGTGTTAATCTGTGATAAATATGGGTTCACTTCCAAATTAAGTAAAATAAGTCTCATTTTTGAGAGAGCAGTATATATATTGAAAGTGGAAGGGAATTTTTTTGGCAAAATGTATCTCATTATATAACAGGGCAGTCAGATAATATCTGGATTATGATTACTGGTATTTTTGTATCTGAACCACCCAATCCGACGTAGAGCCAAAATAGAAGGATTTGCACTGCTCTCCCAAATAGGATATTGCACATCAATTGCGCAGCTCAGAGTCCTCAGGGATGTTCGGAGGTATTGCCTTTCGATTTGAGACTTGCGGACTCTTCTGGAAAACTCCCTCTGAAAGATTAGTAGCTACCAGACTCATTCCTTTTCCGTTTTCGAGAATTTCTTAAATGAATAGTTAGTAGTAAGATGCCTCCTACGGGTAATTGTGTGCACTGAACTAAGCCAAAATTCCTTTTTTTAAACAATTTCAATCGAGCGGTTGCGTGTTTTAACATTACGAATATGGTGTCAGTACTGTAAGACCTTCCCCTGGATAGGGTCCCATCCTCACAACATGTTTTGCAACTCACAGTGCTTTTCCATTGGTGCATTCGACAGAAAGATAAGCACAACAGTATATATAATACTTGGTCGTCATAGATACAACGATAACAAAAATTAAACGATGATCTTATAAGCTATTATAAAAATCCCAATAGAGTAAATATGAACGAATAAAATAACGAGATGGAAAATAATAGTTTTATATATAGAGAACTAAAAACTGAAACTAGAAGTCAGAAGTTTGAAATTTCGTAATACACTTTTTAATTTGGGTATATCTTATATAATTAAAGAACAATTAACAAAATACAAATATTTTGCTATAGTAATAATACTCATCAACTATTACTTAATCATAACTCAATGTCTAAACATATTAACAACTATTAATCGCTGCTTCTATGTCTTCAGCTCAGTTATATATATTCTTAATTTGTTAGAATTGTAATGGGAGGATAGAACCGAAATCTAACAATTGTAATGTTAACCTAATATGCATATCTACGTATTGGCATGTGTTTAACTGTTATATTTTCATAATGATTGTAACTATGAAGCCTACGAACTTATACTTTTATGTTGTACCGAAAATATTTCGAAAGCAATTAATTACAATTACACATTCATGCATCTCTGCAAACGCTTACAACTCAATTACAATCAGTGTTCTGTATTCGCTATTGGTTCTTCTATTAATCGTCTCCCTTTCTGTCGGACAAACGTCGGAATCTTCATGTTTCTTTGCTGTTGCGAACAATCCAGTGACTTCTCGTCCCCTGATGCTGGGTCCATTATTGTTCTGCGTGCGCAATTTTCTGTGCTATGTGACTGTCACGATGAGTAACTCAATGGTACACAGATCGGCTTGTGTTAATGAAAGCACGTACTTTTCACCGAGGACGACTGTCAATTTCCAAAAAGTGGAAAGGGCGCAGAGATATATAAGCGGTCTCCCACGGCGGTTTGTTATGCAAATCTCCTTTTTTGAAAAAGAAACCGATCTGTTTCCATGTTTATTGCTTTTTTTCCTACGGAATTGGTGTGCAATATCCTATTTGGGACAGTTGTACATATCCCTGTATTTCTTTTCTTGTTGACGATCGAGCTCTACAACAGAAAACTCAGTAACCTGGATTTAGATTTCATTCTCCTGTTTTACTATATTATGAGATATTCCAGACATTATTCTCCTGCCGCGTAAGAACACATCCCCCAGCTCCAACTACTCTACTTTTAACAGGTTCATCTGTAATTTATATGTAATTTTCTATTACTGGCTGATTAACTGGGAGGAGTAGTGGATTTGTAACACCTATACTAAGGTATGCTACTCGTTTTTCTGTGTAAGTATCTACTTTTGTATATGCATGCAAATCCTTTTTTCTTAAATAGTCGCTAGTAACAAAACCGAGGATAGTTCTCCAGCCTGAATTATGCAGTAATATTATATCATATTTTTGATATATAAAGCGGTGTGTTTTATTTCCAATAATTTATGGCAGTTTCTATAATACTACAGACAAGGAACAACATTACAATTGTAAATCAGACAAGCAGGAAAAAAAAAATGTTATTAGAGTTATTATTTAATACATTTCTTTTTTATTCCAATTATGTTTTAGCCGTATCTGCCGATACATGTGCGATGCTACAACCAACAGAATTTTTAGAAAGAGGGTTTTCTAGGAGTGCACAGACCATTACAGTCAATGGTACTATAGCGGTTACTCCGAGTGAACTTGATGGCTATTTGAAATCTATGATGGCAGATAGAGAAAATATAGATTCTGGTTCTACATTTAATGCTACTTTTGATCTGAGAAACTCAGTCGAAGGTGATCCAAATTATGAATATTTATTTCCAGATCATGTAACAAAAGCTAGATCAGAGTTTGCAGTTATATATTTTGCAGTTATAGTACCATCAGAGACGGGTGAATATATATTTACAGTGAACGAAGTTAGTGATGGTGCCGCCGTTTATATTTTTGATGATAGGGACGTTTACTGTTGTGAAGATATGTTAATCAACGGAGATGAAAACGTCAATAAGTCCTCACACTTTTACTATATTCCAGATGATCCAGAATATCAGACAAATTCAATCAAAGTTAATCTAGAAGCAGGAATGTTCTATTTTTTTGCATATTCGTATGTAAGCCATGAGAGTGTTGCTGTCTTGAAAACATCTATCACAACACCTTCAGGACAAGTTCTAACGGACTTTAAGGATACCATTCATTCTGATATTACGGAGTATACTTGTAAAATATCAAATGTAACCTCCTCTCTCGTTTCACAATGGACTGACACGTATACAACAACGTATTCAACCACTACAATTACTACCGAGAAAACAGGATCTTTTGGTTTACCTTATACTGAAATCGATACATTTTACTATGTGTTGACACCAAGTGCAACTTCATCTAGTTCCTTATTTGTTAGTAGTTCAACCATGCCATCATCAGTATACACATCCAATTCTGTATCAACACGCTTGTCATCTGAAGGGTTATCAACTTCTTCCGCGACAGTGTCATCATCTGAAGGGTCACCAACTTCATCAATTTTAAGCTCGAGGTCTAAGGGGTCGTCAACATCTTCAGTAGTTGGTTTATCATCGGAGGGGTCATCAACAATTGCATCTTTAGGGTCATCGACGATTTTTTCATCGGGATCAGCAACTGTCTCACAAATACCCTCTTACTCAGGACAATCATCAATTGTTCACTCCTCAATTGTATCTTCTTTAAGCACCAACTCGTCATTAGTTTCTTCGAAGGAGCAATCAAATGAGATATCTTCAACTTTTTCAAGCGTTATAACCTCCTCAAGGACTATCTACTCCTCACATTCTTCGTTTTCAGGTATAAATGATAACACTGCAACAAAACCAGAAACTGAACCTAAAAGTTCAGCTACGTCGAATTTCCGCAAATCAAATTCAATTAGCAACTGGACAAGTTCTGCTACTTCACTTATTAACAGTTTTACTATTGTTTCCTCTGACAAATCAACTATTGAAACTTCCTCATCATGTTCATCCACCAAACTTATACAATCCGGCTCATCTCAAGATAAATCCGGAGAGACAGGGCGACCATTAAGTAAAGATACTATTTCCACTTCAATTTACACAGATGTTTACGGTATGACAAGAACAACAACCGTGAGATGTTCTACAATACAAACAGATGCTATCGAATCAATAAGAAACGGAAATTCACAAGGGGTGACTGTAAGCACAAGGACAACGATTACAGATAAGGGTGATAAGGAATATGTATCTACATTCACACATACAGTTTCAGTTGGTGAAACTGATCAAGCTACTAAAAATAACGATATCAACAGAGAAAATAAACAGTCGACAGTAAGGTCATCAGGCATTTCTCAAACATCGTCGGCAACGGTTCTTTCACATTCAAGTGGTGTTTCCATGTTTACCTCTGTTGATATTCAACAATCTCTAAATGCTGCCAGCATGTACACTGTAGGGTTCTTGTTCTGTTTCGTCCCGTTAGCATTCCCAATATTCTTCATATAGGTAGATTTATAAATATATATGCGTAATATAAAAATATAAACTAAGCGCCATACAACTGACAGGTTGAACTGGAGAGGTCAGGTGACAGTTTCTTAGTCTAAAATGAAACTTTCAATAGCTTTTACAAAGATCTACAGTTTCATCCGGTATATTCTAAATGTATCATATGATATCTTTCACTAATTAATGGTAATGCTCACCTCTTAGGGGTTCTGTGTTTAACCATCCAAATTACTTGTGGATAACAAAAAGATATTTCGACAGGTTTTAGAGTATTCATATCTATGAAATAAACAGTCAGTATTTGTACGATATAAGAATGTTATTGACTCAGAATGTTGGTGTAAGTGCGAACTTTGGATTTAATGTCTGTTCGGTGTGCATGCAGTTCATAAACGGTATTGTTGGTTGATGTTAGGTCAAACGCCCTCATAGCTTGAGGATTACGTTACCTAATTGCCTACGTACGGCGATATCCTGGGATATGTATATAGTTCCAGTAGCGGGCAGGATGAATAGTTTATCCTATGTTCCTAACGTGTATCTTCAATCACCCGTTATTTTTTTAATTACTCTACATATTATGATCATTTCATATCAGTTCTTACCTATTCTGCTTTCTCATACATAACCGATGGTAGACGAGTAGTTGTCTCAACAAATAATGATATGAAAAGGTTTACCCTGTCTATAATTACTTTGCAGAATTCCCGATCAAAAATGGAAAACGATCAAATTGGATGTATGTATATTGATCAACTTAAAATAAGATGCATAAACAGAATTTATACATCAAAACAAAGCCTCTGGTGTGAAAACATGATGATGAATAGTCAGAGCTCCACTCAGAAAACAAAAAATATCCGTTGATTGAAAACGCAATACAGTAATGCGACAGTTACTTTCTGATATTGATTGTTTTATTCTTTAGTGATATATTATATTGTAGGGTATAAAGCTACTTTTTACTTGCAAAAACATCAGTTGAACTATGAATAATTTCAGATTAAATTACTACTGCAAAAGATGGATCCTTAAATTTAAACCCATATCTGGATTCTATTTGCCAATATATATTTCAGATTTGTAGCTGAAACAGAAAAATAGAAATTACCCGATAAGCATGATATACACGTTCAAGTCCATACGAGAGAATCTACAGTTCACATTCCGTGGTATGCTGCTATGTAATTTTTCTAAGCTCAGCTCCAGGAACTTTTTATACGCTTTTCACTTTTTTTAGAATAACTAATAGAGTACAAGCGATCGAACAATTAAGGCGTGTAAAATCAACTTTTGAAAGCCAAAATAGCACAGATTAATCGTATAGATAGACATTGAGCTGTTAACGTACATATTCTCCACGGATAATGATTCGACTAAGCTTCCACCGTTGAATCAGAAATACTCGCCCATAATCTCACATCGGCGTGGTTTTCTCTGAATAAATCTCTCTTTTTCAAAGTTACCTTATTTTGCATCTAATGTGAACTGTAGATCGATTAGCAGCTGACAATTTCTAGGATTGACGCAATAATAATGTATATCAATATTATACATTCTTCTAAATCATTGCAGTTCTTTTGCGAAAACAACCGTTCCTTCCCAGTATACCATTTCTTTTCCTAAAGTAGTAATCGAAGGGTTCTAGACCACATTGTTTTCTGAAATAGAATATTCAAACCTTAATCGGAATGCCGTTGTACATCGCGGACTATATTTAGAATTTGAAGATACGTCAATTTTTCTTTTATCTGAAAGGAAATTGTTACTATACGAGAAAAACCGGGGCCGCTACGCTGTTTCCTTAGTGTCCATCATTACGCAATATTTTTTGCACATCAGATATTTAAGCTCAAGATGTCATAACAATAGAAGGCAAGCAGATCTTCTTCCATCAGTTAAAGAGCCTTGAAGTAAAGAAACATTTCGAGATTGTTCGCTGGCTATCAATGATTTCCGCAGGAGTAAGGTCCATTTTCGAAAATGTCAAAAACACGGTTTAAAAATAGTTCCGAAACTACTATTTTCGTGTTTGCTATAATAAGTAAATCTTCATCTGTTCGAGAATATTGAAAGGTACAAACGAATATTATGTCATTATTGAAGAAGAGTCTCTGTATTTGTTTTTTCTTGGGGATATACTATGTGTTCTTAGGCTGTACATAGTAAGTCGCTTGATACTCACCACAGTCTCCAATATTCTGTTCCTTTATCGATTGTACAACTGACGTTTGTTAGTACGCTACTTACTATTTTGAGAACCACAGTGGCTGATACATATGTTAATTTAATCAAATAAGAAAAAGGAGTTATTGCTACTATTGCTGCAGTGAGATGTCCAAAACAAGAATGTCATTATTACTGATAACTAGAAAGTTCGTTCATTTCAGTTTAATTTGGCATCTAAAAACCTTATTCATTGTACTAGTGCACTCCACTGTATTTTTTTTTCCTTTATTCGGCTTCTTTCGAACGTTTTAACTAACGAGGTTTATATTAATTGCAGAAATGATTTTTGTCTCAGATCTGAAAGAGTATTTTCAATGGTTTTGAGTCAATTTGTGATCATTAACTGCGATTAATATCTCGTATTTTAATTGAAGTGTTCACATTCTAATGGAGTAAATAATGACTAAGGAAGAAATATCTTTGAAGGCTGAGTAACTTTCATCGTCTCATATTTTAGTTCTAATGTATGTGTTTTTCGATTGACAGGCTTTTTATACTAGAAATACTACATATCTGTCATTTCTAGTTTATTTCTAATCGAAATCCAATAGCCCATAACCATTTGACAATGGGTGGTTCTCATTACCAGAATATACGAAGGGACTGTCTAAGCCTCTAGGTAGGTCAGGAAGGTAGATATAATCTAAATTGCAAGATGATATTATAATTATTTGGCCAATATATATAAATGCCTGAATATATCTTCTTTGAGATAGAAAAGAATTAATGTTTCGATAAGAGTTTACATTTTAATGAATATAGCTTGTTAGTATTTACTAAGAATAGGACAAACACAGATATTTAGGAAAAGTTCTGTTAGTTGCTTCATAATGCTCGATATTGAATTCGGTTTTGAAGATGTACCATCCCAGGCCAATCTGGAGGATTATTGGAAATTTACGACAGAATTTATATTGCTGATAAAGCTACAGATTTTGGGATTTATAAAATATATCCAATCAATGGTGAAAATATTGAAAATTATGAACTTGAGGAGACAGATGAAAAGATCACGAATTATTATATTTGCGGCCATTGTATGTCTAACAATGTTCTATTCATTACAACGTCGTATAACTATAAACGCTGGGAGTGAAATCTCAACCAGAAACATTCAAAACGAGAATCTTTTAAAAGATAAATCAGATTTAATGAATGCAGATATTTCATCCTTTCTCGAACAGGTAGACGTTTCTAGAACCCCTATTACATCATCCATTTTAACACAGAAATATGAAAAAATGTTCCTTACTGGATTTGTGTCTAATATTAAGGTTAGATTAACCAACTCCAATGACCCTGAAAATGCAATAAAAGTTCACAAACATCATGCCATTAACTTAAATACAGGAAAGAATTTACCGGATATCAAACAAATTGAAAAAGATGGTAGGAAATCATATGACTCTCTTACTACATGTGAAGATCTTAGCTATAATAATTCAATTCAATACTCCACTACAATGAAAATTTTAGGGGACGATTTAATATCACTGAGAAGAACTCTTCTGAAAACTGGCAGCTGGCTAGTAAAAGAAGTACAAGAGGAGGAGGATAAGCTAAAGGACGAAGCTGAGATTGTCGAAACTCAATGGTTCAGATTTGGAGGGTCATCAATATGGTTAGAGGAAGAACAGTGTTATCTTGTGTTCTCTAGAATAGTTTACTCGAGGCGAAAGCAAAAGAATCACCCACATGTCTCCCTGATTAGAGGACAGGCATTCGACAGAAATTGGAACGAACTCCATGAAAAGAAGATACCTTATATTGATGTTAAACTTCCAAGTGATTTAAATACAGAGTTTGTTAAGTTAAACGAGGAATTGAGAGTAAGTGACTGCAAAGAGTTCATAAATCATCAAGTAAATTATGATTCTTGCAATGTTCAGCAAGCGAAATCGCATTTACAAAATCTGAAAAGAAAAGATACTATATCATCCAAATATTTTGTGACCTACCCAATTGTGTTTGATATCCCATTCGATGCAAACGGTGACTGGAAAGGTCCAGAAGATCCTCATGTAATTCTTCGAGAAATGAACAATTCACAAGAACCTATAGTGCTCTTTAATATGGATGATCCCATAGGTGGGGGTAGAAGAATGTTTAGTTATATGCCACACAGAAAACTAGACAACATACAAAGATTAAGTGTACCAGGGCGTCAGCTTAGGAACTCTGAGAAGAATTGGACACCTTTCTTCCATCCATCGGATAATCCAAGGAGCATATTATCAAGAGGTTTTATTCATTTTATTTACTCGTTCAGTCCACTGGAGATATTTAAATGTTCACTTAATGATGGTGTATGTGAGGTTGTATTCGATGGCGACACCCTAGATCTATCGATGTTGAATTCATTTGGTGGTATGAGAGGTGGTACTCAGTTTGTTCCATTGCCTAAATCTTTCCCAAGACTTCAGGATAAGAACATATGGATAGGATTCCCAAAGTTACATATTTCCAATTGTGGTTGTGGTGATATATTTTATCGACCTATGCTCAGCTTATTGATTGAGTCTAGAGGTGTATATCATCAAGAACTAGTTGTTCCTGCTATAGATTTTAATATTGATGTGTTGTCGTGGGATTTGCAAAGTGACCAATGTAAACAGACCAACATTTTAAGTCCAAACTCAATTGTTCATTGGGATATTGTGAGTCAAAATTCAAGAAATAAAGAATTTCAAGACTATTTAACACTTACAGTAAGTGAGTCGGATGCCTTAACCAAAATAGTTACCTTAAAAGGTGTTCTGAATTATGTTTTAGGAATATATAGGGACAAGGATATTGAGAGCGACTTCATCCCCACCAAAGAAGCAGATATTGTTATTTCCAAAACTTTAAATTGTTTGATAAATGAAGCTAAACAAAACTGTAAAAAATATGGAGAGAATCATAGGTCATTTTAAGCCGAACACCGTAACCAAATGTGAATATCATTCATATTGCTTTGGCCTTATATATATATAGATTTATTAGTATCAACAGTATGATAGTTAGTATTTTCAATTTCATAATTGTAAAGATTAGTAAACTTGAAAATGTATATGCCTATCTATTTGTATAATGTTTGTAGTTGTATATGTTTAACCACTATAAACATTTATACATAGTTGTCGTCGCTGTCGAAGCTGACAACGACATCGAAATATTATTTGCATCGTTTCAAACGGTTCTCATTTGCATTATATCTACACAATACACAGTAAATATTCATAGTATCTTTCTTTAATCAGAAATATATATATGTTGCTATTGTATAAGTATATAAGTATTATTTATGCCAGTAGAGTTATAAACTTTTGGATACGCACTTAATTGATTAAAGTACAGGGAAGAATACAGTATTATAAAAATAGAAGAAACTACACTTATATCGAAATTCTGAGATATAAGTATTATCGAGATTCATTAAGTAATAATAAAATTTAAAACGAAAAAGAAAACAGGCATTAAAAGGTTATTTTTCATTGTCATTGAATTACCTAAATTGACATTAACCTGGACAGTGTGAGAAGTTTCTTCATGGCTATCTGCAGTTAGACTTAAATTAGGTGCAGGTACTTTTGTAGTTTCGGTAGGATTACCATACCCAATCTTAGTTAACGTTGAACGATGGTTAAGAGCTTCTTCTACCGTACCAGTGTTCTTAATACCGGCTTTTGTGGTTAATGATGACTTACTTGATACTCCAGGTTCACCTTTTTTGGTGTTTATATTTGAACCAGTAACCATATTTGAAGTATGTGAAGAGCCTAAAGCATTATTGCCAATAGTGACCATTGATGACATGGTATTAGTAATGATAGAATATTCAGGACCAGTTGTTGTTTCATTATTCCAGGAAGCAATTACATCCGTGGTAATAATTGTACTTACCATTGTAGTTAAACTAGCTGACCCAGGGGTTGTAACTGTGACTAGTGGTTCTGTGGCCTCATTTGCAGATGACTTTAAATACGTTGTATCTGCTTCAATATAACTTGAAGGAAATTGAGAACTACAGACTGCGATCGTGGAAACTGCAGTTAAGGGACTGGCCGTAGTACCTTGAGGTTTGGAAACTTCTGATAACATACTGTTACTTTGGGTGACAGTTATATTGTTGATTTCGTTTGCTGATGTCGTAGAAAAAATGTTTACAATAGTGGAAGTACTTTGGGAAGCAATGACACTAGACATAGATGTGCTTTGAAATTCCGATGTGATAGAAGCGGATGTACTTTTGGAAACAACAGTATCGAAACTTGAAGTACTTTCGGAAACGATGGTACCAGAACTGGTAATACTTTGGGAGACTGTTGGATCATCAGAGACCGTAGTACTAGATATATATGTGAGTTGAGAGACCGTCGTAGTAGAACTGGAAGTGCTTTCAGAGACCATTATGTCATTAGAGGAGGTAGTAGTAGCAGTAGATAGTTCTGAAGAAAGGTTTACATCTTCATCATTTTCATGGGGGCAGACAAGACCATCGTAATACTTGGCATAACCGTTGAATGTCTTATGAACGACACCCTTTGGATCGGTGAAACTGATTGTTTGAATGGCAACAGCATCTCTGTTAAAGTACACAATCTTCATAGGATATGCCTCACCTGCTATCATATCCATTTTACCTGTATGGATTGCAAGATTGTCGTAATATTGAATGGAATACAGAGTAAAATTATAACCAGAGCTACCTTCACAGCACAAAAAGTTGCTAGAGTCGTATAATTGCAGTAATGTTGCATCGTCAGTTTGACCAATTTGGAATTTGTATGTACCAGTTTCCTTAGGAACAAACCAACCGGTGTATTCTACTGAGAAGTTTGAAATAGTTATTGGATAACCATGAAGTTCACCGTTAGTAATCACACCACTGATTGTACCATAGAAATGAAAGAAATTGATATCAGTAACACCTTTGACGGTATCCAAGTATCGACCAACAGAATAATATTCTTTATCTAAGAAATACTTGTCAGTATATGCCAAAGTATCATTTGGCCAAACGTAGCTGTAAAACCTTGCTATGAACCCATCTGATTCGCCCTCTACAATGGTAGAACATTCTTCAATATTTAATGATGAGCTTTTAGCTAATGGCATTTGAGAACCTAAGTTGAACCCGTGTGGATTAACATCTGTAGCCATGGCAACTTGTAAGATCGACGAGATCAAAAAACTAACAAATAAAACTGATTTCTTGTTGAACATAGTACAAATGAAAATGAGGAATTGTTGTACTGCTATTGGTTCTTATTAGTAGTAAATATAATAATTAGCTAAAAAAATACTTCAGAGCCTGGTACTGATAATTATACTAACAAATTGAAACTGACGGCAGAACGGAACATATTTAATCCCTGATAAATAAGATGAATGTAGTCCATATATATTTGAAGATTTTCAAACAGTAGGAAAAAGATGTTTCTAAAAATATTAATATAGCATTTTCTATTATTTCGTAACAAAAACTATTATTTATCATTGATATTTCGAAGGTTAATTTCGATCATAGTTCAAAAAAAGTATTTGTAAAATACCAGAGAAATCGATGAAATTATTGACATTACTATTTGAATTCATACTTATGAAATCTATTGTTTTTAGAGAGCTAATTGTTAATAGATATACCACTAGTATTAGTTATTACAAATATAATCATTAACAATAGTGAGGATATCGGTTTACAGGTATCTGCAATAGTTCTTTTCTGAACATTATAGTGATACTCCAAATAGAATAAAAGCATGTATAATTAGCAGTTTAGAACAATACAAACGGCTGTATATGTTCGTTGCTGTGTTTACAGTATTGAATATTCATGGTTATTATAGGCATTCTCATTTGATATTTCACTTAACTTGTGATTATAAACAAAGGAAACGACTATTATTAAAACACAGCAAGAAAGTTTTCAATTTCCTCAGCTAAAAAGACACGAGTGCATTTAGTATACTTATTTACTTGTCCTCGCAGTAAGTATGTTCGCTTATTGTTATACTAATTGATATCTTTCCATTCATTAAGCTTCTAATAGAGGTGACACATGGAAAGGTTATGTCACTAGTATCTAGGAGTACACATCTTCAAAAGTGCCTCTCTTAACTAATGTAAATCAACATAACATAGAGAGTATTGTAATAGCTATTCGTTATTAATATGTGATGAATATCTAAACAAAACATTTTCAACGAGCGGGTCTTCTATTGTCATCCAAAGAGGAGCAGGAATGCTATTATTTCTAACACAATTATAAAATTCTGGAAGGTACCCTTCCTAGTCAAATTGATCGCCAATTAAGGGGTCTTCTTTCAATAAATGGTACTAACTGTAATACCTGTAACAATGTGTAAAATTATCTTGGGATTTTGTATCCAATTACGTTCCTCTTAATATAAAATGTAGAATCAAATTTTTAACAATGTTATTTTTACGCTACCTGGTAATAACTGATATATCCTACTTTTGAAAGGTTTTTTGTATTTGGTAACGTCATTAACTGAATGGAGTTATTATGTTGTAACTGATAGATCCTACTGAGGAGGTATATTATAATTGATTGACACAAGCCTTTTTTTATTTTCGTGCAGTTAGTTATTCCTACTTTTGATGCACAGCAGTACTCGTCCTAAAGACGCGCGAACAACACCCCGTACGAAATATCGGTCACTTCTCGAGGACTCTTTCTATGTTCGGAATTTTGACTGCAAGGTTTTTGCATCCCTGTTTGTATCCATCTGGTTACCAACTGGTTACCAACTGTGGTATTCGTATCTTTTACCTGAGTGATTGAGTATCGAAGTGCTCTTCGTTTGGTTCAATTATAGAGAGCATTATACGGCAAGAAAAACAGTTGATCATTTTGTTAAAAGAACGGCGGTCTGGTCATCAGATTTAGCTCCTAACCAAATACGTAAATTGCACTCGAAAGGGGAAGTTTCATAAAATATCAACTAGAATTTTAAATATTTAACAACATAATGGTTGATTACTTCTCATTATTTCTAGTATTTCAATGTGGCGTACTCGTGAAGCGATATTATCAAGAATATAAAGAAGCTTATCCAGATGAGTCTCCTCTGGAGGGAAATCAGACATCTCCAAACTTCACCGAAAAGAAAGATACTGATAAAGGTCATAGTAATACTAAGGAAGAAAAGAAGTAACCGCATGTACTTTTATTAAGAATTCTTTTTTTTTCAGTTCAACCTATGAAAATCAGTTCATAAAAGGAATTACAACAGTTGCATCACTTTTGGGGGTAGCAAATCCGTTGTGGTCAACTATATTTGTGCAATCTGTTCCACACAGAACTTTTTCCCTTTATAAGTTTTGATTCATTAGCCATTAAACAGTCATAAATGGATTTCGGCCAACATATATGTTGCACAGGTATGATACAACTACGACACAGATAGCTATAATCGCTTACATCTATAATAGTATATTCCGAAGGTTAATGTGATTAATGTTGTATTATACATGGTAAGCATATTCACCTAGTATGATATGATGTGCTCGATTAGGACGATATATTGAGCACTTTCTTTACTGCAATATCTGCTATATAAGAGGAAATATGACAGTAAATAAAAATTAAAATTTGAAATTAGGTGTTAATTATTATTATATAATAATTTGTATATAGTAGAATAAAGAAAATAAAACCGCCTGTATATAATGTAAAATTATGAATAAAAAAAGATATTTAATGTCAGCCTAAAAAGACACTGGATTAAATTAAACCGAAGAAAGCACCAACGATGGCTAATAAAGTCAAACCGGTAGTAATACCAACAGTGTTACCTGCATTTTCGTTCAGAACAATGCTGAATGCAGAGGATGTTGGTAGAGTAGTTGTAACTTGTAAGATAGTTGGAGCAGAAGAAGCCTTGTTAGAGCCTCCATTAGATGAACCAGAGTTGGATGAACCAGAATTGGATGAACCAGAATTGGATGAACCAGAATTGGATGAACCAGAGTTAGATGAACCAGAGTTGGATGAACCAGAGTTGGAGGAATCAGAGTTGGAGGAATCAGAGTTGGAGGAATCAGAGTTGGAGGAATCAGTAGTTGTAGCTGTAGCCTTAGCTTCTTCACATTCTTCACAAATTTCAGTAGTTGTAGTCATTGATGTAGTAGTTGTGTAATGGTGGCCATTAGAATGACCTTCTTCACATTGCTCGCATTCAGTTGTAATAGTTGCTTGAGCCTGACCTTCTTCACATTCTTCACATTCGACAGTGGTAGTAGCTTGAGCTTCTTCGCATTCTTCACAGACTTCAGTGGTAGCGGTAGCTTGAGCTTCCTCACATTCATGACATGTAATGGTAGTAGAAGTTTCGAAGTGGATGGTACTGAAATTGTCACCAGATGTCAAAGTAGTTAATTCGGTGGTATAGGAAGCATCATCTTCAGTGGTGGTAGTTGTTGAGGCATTGGAAGAGCTGGATATACTAGTTAGATCACTAGCTAAAGTACCATTCCAACAGTATCTTTGGAAACATTTATCACATTCTGATGGCCATTCTAAACCTAATTGTTCTTGTTTACGTCTCATAACGGCACAACCGATACAACTTGCAAATTCAGAGTCGTCAGTTAAGTTGTTTCTAGTAGCAATTTCAAAACCATTTTGTATCATTGCTAAACGTTCTTCCTTGGTGTAAGTGAATGTGTAAGTACTGATGTTGGAAGCGAAAGAATACATTCTGTTTGGTAAGTAAACAACTAAAGGTGGAATATACGCCAAATCTGTTAAGTTTGAGGAATCACAACCGAAGAAAGTTGGAGTTTCAGTTAAACCAAGAGCAGCAAAAGTTTCAGTATCTGGAACATATGGGAAAGCGTCTGTAGAACCAATATCGTGGAATTGACGAGTATATGTAGAGATGATAGAATGACCATTTGGCCAAATTTCTGGAGTATCATAGGAGTTATCAGTCGCAATGACAACATCTAAATCACGTTCCTTTCTCATTAGTGGGGTTAATGGAATAACTTGGCCACCATAACCACCATCGACTAAATGTAATTCATCAGTTTCGACTAAGGAGTTTCCTTCTGTAGAGCTGTAGAAGGAAGTACCCTTGAATGGATTTGGAGAGACAATATTAGTATCAACACTATCAGTGGTAATATTACCTAAGAATTTGTTTTTGAATTGAGCAATCATGGAAGTGTAAACTGGGTTACCTTGTGTACTAATATAGTTGATGACATCTGTAGAAGTAGATGTAATGAAGTTGACGTTATCATAACCAACGACACATTCGCCGTCGTTAACGGGGTTACCGTTAGATAATTCGGTACCAAGATATTTCATATCAGAGAAGGCATTGATACTTGGTTCCCATGAACCGAATTCGAATGGGTTTAATTCAATGGTGGTAGCATCTAAACCAGCGGTCTTCTCACCAGGAGGAACAATGGCGGTGACTTCCATTAACATTGGCATTTCACCGTTCTTGAAAGCATCGACTTCTTGAATATCGGACCATTGGTAAGTAGCACCACCTTCAGGTAAAGAAGGATACATGTAGTAACCAGTAATTAGACCGTATGCATCAGCCAACGAGACCTTGAAACCAGCATCAGATTTAGCCTTAATGGATGCGGTAACATCAGCAAAGATTTGGTTAGTGTAATCGTTGTCTGAACCACCTGGATTCAATGGAGAAGCGGATAAATCCCAAATAGAGTGATCACCATCATTCATTTGATCAATAATATCTTGAACAGAGGTCCAATTATTGTAAG
>JAXQGP010000406.1:0-20973 GCA_037040125.1 Kazachstania sp. M6911
CCTATTAGATCAAGCTCCAATGATTAAATTCATTAATGATAATTATTTACATCCAGAAAAATTAAATGAATCATGTGGTGCAGATTTCGTTAAGACTCAACAAAAGTTACCAAATGGTGTCTCTGCTGATTTCTTACAGAATGATAATAATCTGTATTGTTCGTTTGATGGTGACGCTGACAGAATCGTCTTTTATTATATTAAGGATACAAAATTTCATTTATTAGATGGTGATAAAATTGCAACTTTATTCGCAAATTTTTTGAAAAATTTATTAACAGTTGCACAAATCTCACAAGAGCAAATCAAATTAGGTATCGTCCAAACAGCTTACGCCAATGGTAGTTCAACTAATTATGTTAAAACAAAATTAAATTGTCCAACTTCTTGTACAAAGACAGGTGTCAAACATTTACATCATGAAGCTCAGACCGCTTATGATATAGGTATCTATTTTGAAGCAAATGGCCATGGTACAATCTTATTCTCAAATAAATTTTATCAACAAGTTCAATCTTGTATGGATAATATAATGGAGCAACCAAATGGTGATTTAGAAAAGGATCAAAGATGGATAGCTTGTGAAACTCTATTATTATTTTCACGTGTTATCAATCAAACTGTAGGTGATGCAATTGCCGATCTATTAGCAGTTGTCGCAACTTTATTAATTACTAAATCAACTCCTCACCAATGGGATAATGAATATACAGATTTACCTAATTTATTAAGTAAAATCATCGTACCAGATAGAAATCTATTCAAGACAACGGACCAGGAAAGAAAATTAACAAGCCCACCAGGTTTACAAGCCAAGATGGACGCTCTGATTAATAAAATTGAAAACGGAAGAGCATTTGTTAGAGCTTCAGGTACTGAAGATGCTGTTCGTATCTATTGTGAAGGTTCAAACATTGAAGAAGTGAAAAACTTATCACAAAACATCGCAGATCTGATCAAGGAAGACGTAAAATAGACCCTCGTATTCTCTATATAACGATTTATTTAATGTATTTTTAATATGATATTTACTCGAAACTATTTTGGGTCCTCTATTAGTAGCCGAATCAATGTCTCGGTCAAGCCTCTTGTCTACTTAGCGAAACGAAATCTGGAAAACAGAAAAATTTTCTTCGAATTGGGTCATCGTAACAACTTTTAAATGGAGATATCAACAAAAACGAACATTAAAAAACATTCTTCCCTTACTAATTCAAACTCAAGATCTAACCGGACGACAATTTCATATTACGCAATATGTCAAAGGTGAATAGGGACCTTTTCTATAAGCTTGCATCTGAGTTATCAGAGGAAAGAGTTCAGGCAGCAGTATCAATCATCAAAGAATTATCGGATTTACCGTTACCTGAAGGAAACGACGAGTGGAAATATGTTTCAAACAGATTAATTAAAGGTTTATCATCCGATAGGAATGGTGCCAGGTTAGGGTTTTCCTTATGTTTAACAGAAGTTGTTAACTTAGCCATTGAATTAAGTTCAAATGATGATTCAACTAAGATACCCGAATGTTTACCAAATATTGAAAATTTTTTGACGTTATTATCAACTACATTATCATTAGAACCCGAAAACTCTAATAAGAAACGTAAGGGGAAAGAGGAAAGAGGTTTATTATTCGGAAAATTATTTGGTTTACAATGTTTATTGAATGAACCACTTTTCAATAATATTTTCTTCCAAAAAGGGGATAAAAATGTATCTAAGTTTAGTATAACATTTATGAAAGAATTATTAGACTTATCTCAATACAAGAATTGGATCAGAGAACCTTGCCTCTATACACTATTCCAAACAATTAATAAATTGATTCCAATGGCTAATGAAAAGTTCATTACTTCTATTATTAATTTATTAGATGAATATAAATTATCTTTAACTAATGAGGGTCTTGCTATTTATTTGACTATACTTCACAACGAAAAAAAATTCGATTTATCGAATATAACTATACAAAATAATGGTTGGAAGAATAATGATCCTTTAGCAAGAGGAAATTTACCATTATTAACTGAAGTTCTACGTCAATCAACAGTCTCTAAGGATGAAAATAGTACCGTATCTCAGGCAAACTGGATACCAAGATTACATTTTGTTTGGAAAGTACTTTTACCAATTATTTGTCACACGCAATCTGATACAACTGAACATGTTAATAAGAAAAGAAGGAAAGAAAAAGAAATCATTAAGTTTGGAGAATTCTGGCAAATGGTTGTGGATGAATCATTTTTCAACGAAAAATCATCGAGTGAAAGAAAATTCTTAGGGTTCCTAATATTTGAAAAGACAATTAGTTTAATTGATGCTCACTGGGTCCCATACATTTTCAGTCAAAATTTTATGAGATCATTGATCAACCAATCTACAGATTCAAAGAGAATGTTGCACAAAATCTCCCAAAAGTCGTTGAATATGATTGTAGATACATGTAATTCAGATGATCATTCGAAATTAGTACCAACTTTGAAGGCAATTTTGTTTGGTTCTCATGGTTCAATAAATTTTGATAAATTAACAAAATCTAAAACTGTATCAAAATTGATTGCTATTCAAGATTTAAATGAAAGTATTTTTGAGCAATTATTCACAATGCTCTACTCAAATGTTCCATCATCTATTGAAAGTGATTTATCTTTGGTTCGTTTTATTTTAGATACAACTTTACATATTGTTAGAAGCCATAAAACTGATATAAGTACTCAATTGGCCACTACTTTATTGAAGCCTATTGTTACCTTGGCGTTCTATACAAAGGAAAACGAGCAATTAAACGAGTTAGCTAGAGAAAGATTATATTCTATTCTTGCGGAGTTAACCGGTAATAAAACTGACAGTCATTCATGGCAATATTACACTATAGAAATTATCATTGAGTTAGAGAATGATACTGATTCCAACTTAGAACTAGTTAATAAGTTAGATGATAGCTTGGTACAAATAAGACAAGATGCCTTGGAAATATTAAGTGATATTTCTAATCTATTAGACAAGGAGGGGCAAGATCTTCCAAAATTGCATGGTATGGAGTCCCTTATTTCGATGTGCTTACTTCAGTTATACTCAGGTGATGTTGAATCTGTTTCTGTAATTGAAGAATTATGTTCGTTTTATAACTCTCAATCAAATAATGAGAATGATAATTCTTTGATTGGAATTACCGAGATTTTATTATCATTATTAGCACAAAAGAAGGCTATTTTAAGAAGAATCAGTCTTTCTGTATGGGAACAATTCATTTCTGACGTTGGCACTGAAGAGTTAAAATTGTTGTTAGATGTACTGTCCGCAAGAGAAAACAAGCAAGGGTTTAGCCAACTATTTGAAGGTGCCGATGAATATGGGGAGGAAGACGAGGATGATGATGAAGAAAAGGAGGGTGATGACGATAACAAGGAAAACAGTGATGAAAGTGATGAAAGTTCCAGTGATGAAGAAAACTCGGATGACTCAGATGATGATTCCGAGGGTATGGATGATGATAAAGTTGCAAACATTGATAAGGAAACATCAAGTGCTTTGGCCAAGGCATTAAATCTACCTGAAAATATTATCAATGAAAATGGTGAAGTTAAATTCGATGAACTAAGTGATTTTTCTGGGGACGAAGAAAGTGATGAAGAATCAATGGATGATGAAAAGATGATGGAATTGGATGACCAATTATCAGAAATTTTCAAGAGAAGAAAAGAAGCACTTTCAAGTATTCCTACAGGTAATCAAAGAAAGAATGACGTTAAAATGTCCCGTGAAAATGTTATTTCCTTTAAGCATAGAGTGGTGGAGATGTTAGAAATTTACGTAAAACATTTTGAAAAGGGAGTTGTGGAGGTAAGAAAAGGCGAAGCTAAAGATACAGTTGATGCATCAAATCTACTGATGTTCATTGTTCCTATGATCACATGTGTTAAAGAAACGTTAGATAAGTCATTGAGTGATAAAATATCAAAACTCTTAAAAAACAGAGTGTTTAAGGTATCATTAAGTGCGTTCACATCTGTAGAGGAAAATACAGGATTTGGTTTAATAAAAGATGTCCATGAAAAATTAACAGGTTCCAAATCAGGTCACTTTTCTACAAATTATTATTCTTTGTGCTCCAGCTCTTCTATCTTTTTAGGGAAGATACTACTAGAAAATAGTAGAAAGAATAAAGAAAACTCTGAAATACTGGAAAAGCTAATAGATTTGTATTGTGAGACTACAAAGAAATGGATGATGAAGGGGAAGTTCGGTGTAAATATTTTCATTGATTTTTACAACTGGTTATCTTCGAAGAAACAATGATCCCTTCCGTGTATAATTATAAAGATAACATTAGAAAATACAGAGCATAATTATATCGATTGAATGTATACTTATATATATATATATATCAAGGCATTTACGATAGCATATCAAAATCAGGTTCTGGAACACCACCAACTCTTTGTAGTTTGCTAGAGCATTTCCAGATTTGAACAGTATTCTCCTCCTCTGCAGAGGCAATCAACCAAGGAATCGTTTCATTTATCGATATATCATTAATTGCACTCTTATGACCAGCATGTACCATTAACACTTCTGGTGTAGCATCTTCTGCATCATCACGTACTTGTTCACTACCGATTTCCATTAGATCCCATACAATTACTCTTCTGTCAGCACCAGCAGATACAATAATACCATCTTCTTGTCCATAAAAGTCTAAACTTGTTACAGCGTCTGTATGGGCACACATTGTATGTAATGGAGATGATGTGTCCCTCATATCGTAAAGATATATATTAGAATCTGTACCAGCGGCAGCAAATAAATTTATAGAATGTTTTGAAAATGCAATTGTGTTGAATGGAGTCTCTGTATTAATTTTCATGACAATAGAATCATTATTATTCTTAGTTGAACCTTCAAGGATTCTTACATCCTGAATTTGTAAAGTTTTATCTTCTGAAACAGTACCGAAGATACTACATTCAAAGTTATGCCATTTACAATCATTTATAATATCTGTGTGAGCATTATCCCAAGTTATTACTGGTTCAGCCGATTGATCAACATCCCATAAAGCGATTGTGTGATCATCAGCAGCAGATAAAAGTTTACCCCTTTCATTTGGATTGAAAGAAAGACCATAACCATTATCCTTATGATATGAAAATTTTGACGGATTTTGTCTTGTGGATTGGTTAACATCATAAATGTAGACATTACCTTCACCATTTATTGTACCCACTATATTACTCTGTTGTGGCATATAACGAGCTCTTGTTATCTCTAAATCGTGCTTAAATTTTTTGGTGATTCTAATATTTGATCTCACGTTCTCATCTTCGATTTCTTCATTATCCTCTACAGAACTTAATGCAATCTCTGTTGGTAATTCAACTGAAGCAATTTTCAAATAATTGTCCTCTTCGCCTGATGTATGTGTTCCCAGAATTAAATCTTGTCTCTCCCTAGGGGTCTCGTCATTATTTGGTAACCATTGGATAGTTAATGACGGCCAGGTTAATTTCGTTTCACTCACAAAATCATACATTAATGGAACATTCGTTTTCCAAAGTTCATATTCTTGTTCAGTAGTTAGAGGTTCATTATTTTCCTCTGGCACACCGGCATTCGCAAGTAGTGCTTCCATTATTTATTGCTTGTTAGCGGTGTATCTATTTCTTTAGTCTTTAAGCTCGATTCCTAATATGACTTCTTGTATAATTTTTAACCTACTAGAGGCGAAATGCTTCTTTTAGACTGTATTCAGTTCTGTAATTATTCTCGTTACAGTGAAGTATCAACTATCAACAAAATTAGGCCCTAATTGGAATATTGTTCGTGAAGTGAATCTACTTCGGCCGAAAATTATTAATTTCGAGTAAATTAACTAAAACGCGATTTTGGCGTTCAATCAATTTTTAACAATCAAGTTTACGAACGAAAGGACAGAAGATTAATTAGGTTGTGCATAGGCCGGTGCAGTTAACTACAACGCAAAATTGCAAAACGCAAAAAAAATTGCAGAGTGCAAAAAAAGAAGCGAAACACAAAATTTCAAATCTGACAATTGGCGCTTTTTGTCTCAAAGAAATGTGCGAACAACTGGGGAAATTAAGGACAATTCTACGTGATTCTGTCTCTCTTATAGACAATTGTTATTCCCTGTTTAGGAGTTTGCACACTACACGAAAAAACAACGATTTGATTCAGTAATTCTATATGAAAAAGGTAAAATGAATCTATAGCTGATGCGTTTAAAATCAACAATGCATACAAGTATACATATATATATATATAGGATATTGAGGAAATATATATGATTTATTGATTTAACCATTCTTTAATATATTCTAATAGTTTAACAAGAAACCAAACATTTCAATTTCCAATAAATAGCACAACATAAAAAATGAGTTCACCAATTAGAAGAAGATCAGCCTTAACAGGTAAAAATGTCAACATAAGTAACAGACCAAAGAGTCTGTTAACTAAAAGTATAAGTAATACAAGTCTTACGAACACAAATCTTTCGAGATCTCCTTCAACTTCTCCATTAAGACGCTCTCAAACACCTAGTATCAGAGGTAGCCCCTTAAAGAAGACTTTCTCAACTACACCATCGCCTATCAAAAAAAGGCAATCAGGCAACGTATTCGCATTTCATGAGGACGATTGTACTATTCGTGAAAGTGTAAGGAAATCACACAAACACGTAATGGTAAGTGGGAACGATATAATATATAACAAGGAGAATATCTCCCCAAAAAGAAAGGACGAAAATGATAAACAGTTGAACAAATTTCAATCCTCTCGAATTATTTCAGTCAAGAATAATGACGATGATAAAAGGGTTCCTTTACAAGAATTAAAAACTGTTGATTACATGGGATACATCGAAGATCCATCTACCCATGAGGTTCGCCCTCTAAATGTTCCATTCGCAAATAACATGACATTCAACAGTAGCCATAGCAGTATAGGTAGTTCTAACCAAAGTTCTCCACCTAAAATTCTTCGTTTCTAAAATTTTATGGATTTCTCTTATACATTCAAACCTTTCTCAAAGAAATCAACAAAAAATATAAGAAATACTCCACTCCTTTGCATTATAAACATCATACCATTAGTCATTTAGATACCAATGATAGATATAATAAGTATTTATCCTCTCTATAATATATACTACTATCTAATTTATTCAAATTCATTATATTCCTTCACTCATAAATCATCACTTCCCTTATATACAAAGTACTGCTTCCTTTTAAAGAAATAAACTATGTCTACAATTGGCATGCCATTCCTATTAGAGATATTCGCTCACAAGACACCGTACAACACAACAACAACCTTCGAGAAATGCGATTTTCAATAACTTTTTGTTTTTTGTTAACAGCGAGCGCTTTATTTTGTTATTGTGACGGCCGGCGGGAAAACGGTCAAACAAACAAGTAATGGAAAATAAAACAACAACAGTTACTGAAATAAATGAATCACAATTACGGTGAAAAATATCTGTTCGTCGACAAAGATAAGCATAAGAGGCATAAACTGTTGCTCTAACTGTATCAATTAGAAGCAGAGCAAGTTGTATACCAGACAAAGGTTTCATTGCTTTCGAGAGACGATATTAATTACATAGACTGTCAGTTGCTTTTTGACCCTGAAGAACAAAACCCTGAAACTGTATTTGTGAGATCAAACGATGGTCTCTGATGAATATACTTTGAGATCTGCATATGAGACCCATTTATTTTATGACGTCCAAATTTCAAATGGAAATACATCGTTGTATCGTTCTACGAATACTCTTTTGAAGGACAGTTTGGATAATTCAGTTTCACAACTGTTGAAAGAAAATGAAATTTCATTAGATGAACAATCTGAAATTGTTTACAATTTACCCCAAAATTTGAATTCAAAGAATGCAAAGCTTGTACATAACGATGAAAAGAGGTGTATTACTATTAGTGGTACAACTGAAGACAATGATTTTGAACCATTATATCAGGATATAATCCAGAATAAATTACCAAATGAAATAAATGATAAAAAAATCAATATATTAGAATCTTTCGAGGTAAAATCTGAGAAATTGATAGCTATGATAGATGACATCGCCACAAAATTCGAAATATTTATAAAAATTGAATATGACTCAGCATCCGATTCAAATAAATTGATTACAGAATTAATTGGCACGCAAAACTGTATTAGCCAATGCAAAAATCAGGTAGCTGCCTTCCTAGATCTAATGATAAATGAGCTAATTGACAATGACAATTACATTATTGATTATTTAAACATTAATACATTCTCTCTATTACCATTTTTGCATGTAACACAAAACCATAATTTTGTCAAGAATCATTTAAATACATCAATGTTTGTACCAGAGATAGTTCAAAATAATAATGTAACAGAGCCACGACAAATAATATTCACTAGCAGTATTTATGGACAGTTATTAAGAAGTAAAAATACTATACAAGCAAGATTACAAAATTTGAACTCTTCCATCTATTATAAGAAAGTTCATAACATATCGAAAGCCAAACTTTTCTTTTTAAAGAAATTTTGCTTCTCAAATACTGTTGAGTTCATGATAGAAAACCATTGTTTTGTTAACTATTTAGAAGATTCTATTGAATTCCAGGCATTCTCACCGATTACATTAAATACAGCTGTTAAACAATTCACATTGAAATTCCTACAAGAATTAATTGAATTTTCAATTATTATGGATAGCGAAACAAATTATAAAGGATTTATAATTGATGAAATAAGTAAACAACAAATCTTTAATGGACAATACGTCTTCATAGAGTCAGCTGTCGAAAGTAATAAATTAATCATGTGTGTCAAACATAATAATTTACTAGAATACATGGACAACGATGATGTAATATTCAATAATGATAATGTTAAACAATTTATCATAAACTTCGAAGTTAATCTTGAATATGAAGATTTTATTTGTGGTAAGAAGAACGGTAAATTAACCAGGATTATTGATGACGTAAAATCCGTTATTGAGTTATCAAATAATAGTAGAACTTCTCATAATAATAATGATGAAACAATGAGTTTAACTGTGATAAGTGGTACCTTTAATGATTTCTACGATTCGTTTATAAGGATTGTTAATGAATTACCTGCAGAGGAATCATTTTTCATCCCAGAGGTTTATCATAGACCAATTATTGGCGCAGGTGGTACAATTGTTCAAACTATTATGAGAAAGCACAACGTTTTCATCCAATTCTCGAACAGTTTCTCATTACCTCAAAATAATCTAGGAATTACAAGATATCATAATGTAATTATACGTTGTCCAACTAAAAATGAAACTAATATTATATTTGCTAAGGAAGAAGTTCTAAAATTGGTGAAAGATTTCAGTTATATGCAACTAACTGAATCATTGAACCTAACAAATAATAGATTCGAAAATATAATCTTATCACTTCCAGATAACTCGAATTTGAACAAATTAATTCAATTAGAGAAAAAATATAATATTTTTGTCGATTTCCCAGATGATTTACTGAGAAGTGATAAAGAACCAGTTCTACTTAAATTAATTGGAAATGATGCTACGAGTGCATTAGAAGCCAGTGAAGAAATTATTAACGATTCTTCCGGGTGGTCTAAGGAAGTTACATTGAAGATCTCATCTAATTTTAAACAGTTCCTGGAAAAGAAAGGCAATGTAGCAAAATTGTTTAATGAAGTAATTGTTCCATTGGAACAAACCTTTGAACAAGTCTTTATCAGTTTTAGTCAAATAAATTCAGTCATAGCTATAGCATACAATAGTGAGTCAGAAGTATCGCCTAAAGGTAATATAAACAAAATTGTAGAATTTGTTACCTTATATCTAATTGAACAAGGTATGACAATAATTAATAAGAGTCAAGCTCCTGATGTTATCGATCAGTGAGAATGCTGCAAATATTACCTTAATAAAGTATATACAGATACCACAAATAATTAAACCACAACTACACTACTACATAATATTAATAATAATGATAATAATTTATATCATAATAGTAAACAAAACTAAATTAATTGTGTTAGTAATTGCAATTATACTTGCATTATATATGCGATAGATATATACAGGGTGTGACTAATATGATGTATTTTATGTTATATATGTATGTCTTTAAGTAGTTAAAGTCGTGTTCCTAATGTTTCATTAAGGTAAGTTACCACTTTATCAAATTCACCGATTGCTGAATCTTTATTATTATTATTATTAGTTCTATTATTTCCTCTCAATTGTCTAAATACTATTCTGTACTGATAGTAATCATCATTGCCGATTTTTTCATTACTTTCTGCCTTGAAATATTCGATGGTTAATATATTCTTAAAGACCTGTTTCGCCATTGAAATATCTTTATTAAGAGTGACATTATCATTTTCGATATGTGAAACTGCAGTAAATAAAAAATCGTATGTCCTACTGAGTTGTTCTCTTACACTGATCTGTTTGCCTGTCATTTTTTCGCCTAAAACTAAACGTCGCCTTTCTTCATAATCCTCATATTTGAATTTGTATTTAATATAATTCATATATGTTTCTTGAATCATTTGTCTTTGTGAAATAAATGGACGAAGTCTTACGAACCTTCTATAATAAAATGTGATAAATGCATGATCTGTGCAGTTACTTGTACTGTTCTTCGACACTACCAGTTTATCGATATTCTTGACAAGTATCCTACTTCCTGTACTTATTGCATTTTTTGTTTCAATAATTGCAGACATATAATAGGATAATTGAAGCTTCCCAGGTAATGGAGTGTTTTGTAATTAAACAGGTTACAAGTTGTACTGTTAAAAGCTTTCCTCATGGGTGCGCCTTCTTTAAGGGCCCTCAAAATTATAACGGATTGGCGATTTCGGTGAATAACGCGAATGACCTCATCGCAACTGTAAGTTCACTAAGGAACTATATTTGCACTTAAGTTGTCATCGATATCATTCTGACAACTATAAAATGTGTAATCTCTCTTAATTTGGAAACACTTTTATGAATTGGGTTGAATTTCTATCTGTGGGACTAAATGTGGTTAAATCCATTGACGTCTTTCTCTTTTACAACACCTGAGAATGTGTCCCCAAGTACACACTAATATTAACAAATACAGGTTAAACATTACTGCCATTAAAGAATTTTGAAGCGAATCTCATAGTATAAGCCGGTAGTAATTCTTACATTACTTGATTAAGTTCTAGATTTATACTGAAATTTTATCATTTTCTACGTATTTTACTTCTGCAAACCTTTCTGAGGGTTTCCAATTTCTGATGAAATTTTCATTATAAGCGATGAGCTCTTCTTAAGCACTGCTAACAAAACAGAATATGTAACTCTAAATTTAACTGATGCACTTGAATATATGAATTGGATAAGTATCACTAATTGTAGCATAGGATAAGACATTCAATTTCATAGTATCAATATTGCAGATGAGTAACAATGAAGAATTAGTCTACTTGAGTTCTGATGGAGACGATTCGGATTCTGCCGTCCTGGAAACCTCAGAGGTTATCTCTAAAGAAGCAACCGCAATTACAGAAGATTATGATCCAGATAGTTCCGAACTAGATGATGAATCTGAAGATGCAAGATTAAGTGAGTTTAAACCAGTTTGGAATAGTAATGTGTTTGTCACCGGACCGGAAGAACATGGCATGATACTGATTGGCTTGAACGAAAAACAGAGTATTCATCTCTCCGGTATGTTCAATTTGCAAGTAGCAAAAGGTGGTATTGTATATAATGGAGTTCATTATAATGCCTCAAAAGAGTATGTGTCGTTTTGGCATCCATTAACAAATGCTATCCCTGAAATCAAAGCATCATATTATGCAGGGTGGGATGAACCGTTATTTCTAACTGCGAAGCATAAAAAATTGATAGATTTGGATAGATTAGAAAGCTTTACCTGTGTCCTAAAAGTTAGCTCTTCCAAAAATAATGGGCTATTAGATCTTGATACTTTATATCCTGAGGCTAACTCATTATGGGTACCGAAAACTAGTAATCGAAATTCTAAAAAGGCAGATTTCGGTTCGTTCTCGATTCTTGATGGTACTTATCAAGATGAATTTATCTCCCAGAAGAATCCCTCTGATTGGCAAACTGTCATTCATAACCTATTCATTTCGTTTAAGAATCAAGAATATGATATGAGAATTATAGTTGTCGGTGGTAAAAACTCCGGTAAATCAACAATGTTACGTATACTACAAGAGACATTCATGAATAAGACAATTCTTAATGATGATGGAACTACATTTAAATCACAAGATGATATACTCTACATGGATCTGGATCCTGGCCAACCAGAATATTCGGATCCAGAGTGTATATCACTGACTCAGATAAGTCCCACACGAATTCCTTCACTAGGCCAACACTTAGGCCAAACTTCATATACTAAACTTCAACAACATTATTACGGATCATCATCTCCACAAGATGAGCCCTCATTATATCTTGAGCAAATAAATGATTTGATGAAATTCTTTGAAGAACGAGAATCAATGGGGACAACGTTGTTGAACCTACCAGGCTGGATTAAAGGTTTTGGTATGACAATTGTTAATTCTGTGGTTCGTCTTTTCAAACCGACACATATTATTTGTATTGATCCTTCAAAATTAGATTCTGAACTACAAATACCAACAGAATTTTCAAATCCATTCCAAGTAAACTATAAACCAATAATATATAATATCAATAGTATATCTGTTGACACTAAGATAATGCAAAATTACCAACCACGTTTTAATGCAATTCAAATAAGAACTATCAAAATGCTAATGACTCTCCATCGCATGCAAAGTGTTGTATTAGATCAATTGAGATATGATTTTACACCGTTACTATCACAACGTCCGACAAGGATCTCATTTGGGTCCGGTTATGGTATCAGTGGGATGCAATTCCAGCAGGATATCGGGGACCTAGGAGATGATAACATTAAAGGTGCCCTAGAGGGAACTGTAGTCGGTTTGTTACTGAGAAGAGAATGGGTTGATATTGATGAAAAAATTATGACGGCAGTTGATTCTGATGGTAAGTTCCCAATAATTAAAGAAAAAATAAAAGCATCGAACTTGACTTATTATTCGATAGCTCTAATACACTCCATAAATATCGAAAAAAAATTCATTAATTTATACATACCACAAGCTAACCTGGACAAAATAATAGAAAAAACCAAAGCAATTAGAAAAAAATCAGAAGATAATTGCAGATATTCCTGGTTTATGTCGAGAGGAAAATCAGATACGCCATTTTGCGAAATTTATCCCAACCGCTTGAAATCAATGTTTGAAAAGTATATAAAGATCCCATATATTTCAACAGAAAGAAGAAAGAAACAAGAGCATGTCTGGAAGGTCCGTAAAAATGTTCAAAGAAGAGGTCATTTTATGAAATAGTATTACAAAAGTTGTAATATTCCAAATATATGTAATTAGTCTATGAATCTATATATTTAACATGCATTTTTTATTAATCGCTTTGATTTAATTATTTATTTCAGTATTATCATCTGTGTTTAATTGTACATCATCGTTCCAGCCCATTTTCTTGTTTAATTTGTCGTACTTTAATCTATCCTTATCACTAACAGATGGCTTAATCATGTTCATGGCTTTGGAGAAATCGTGAGCTGTTACTAAGACTTGTTCATCTGCAACTCCAACGGTAAGATCTTCAAATTCCTTGTCTAAGTTGTTTTCAAACACAGATTGAATATCATCGGTCTTGAAGAAGCTTCTTTTTAATGCAAGAATGGAACTCTCTCTTACTAATGCAGCCAAATCAGCACCTGAATAATTCCTACAACGTTCATCGTTAATAATATTCTCGAACTTAACATCGTTGGATAATGGTGTACCACTAGATCTTGTGACTGTCTTGATAATATCAATTTTTTCTTCTGTGCTTGGAAGTTCAATGAATAGTGTTTTATCTAATCTACCTGGTCTTAACATGGCAGGATCAATGATATCAGGCCTATTTGTAGCTCCGATAACAAAGATTCCACGTCTATCATTTAGACCATCCAATTCGGTCAGCAATGTGTTAACTACTCTTGAAGAAGATTCAGATAGAGATGTATCTCTTCTTGGTACTAGGGCATCTAATTCATCAAAGAATATCACACAGGGTACAGAAGCTCTGGCCCTTGTGAAAACTTGTCTAATTGCTCTTTCAGATTCACCAACATATTTATTTAGTAACTCAGGACCCTTAATAGATATAAAATTTGCACGAGATTCGTTTGCAACAGCCTTAGCTAATAGTGTCTTACCACAACCTGGAGGGCCCCATAACAGAACACCGGCAGGTGCATTAATACCCACACGTTCATATAATTCTGGTCTCTTGATTGGTTGCACAATAGCCATGTTTAGTTCAACACGAATCTTACTTAGCGCACCAACATTAGCCCAAGTAACATCTGGAACAGTTGCAAAACCTTCTCTTTTGGCGGTTGGTTGAATAGTAGGTAAAGCTTTTAGGAAGTCTTCATACCTGATAGATAATAGGTCTAATTGATTGTTGTTTAACGGATCTGGGAAATTTTCAATAAATTTTTGTATCACTGAGAGTGGTAATGGATCAATCATATTAGCTGTATTTTTTAAAAATGTTTGCTCTGGTGAGGCATTACCATCGTTTGATTTATTTTCCTGTGTAGTGGTAACTTCAGAATTGTCTTCACCCATTTGAATGTCTTCATCAACGGATTGATCATCAGTGTTCTCGACTACATCTGTATTACTACCCAATAAATCATCACTATTTTCAAAGATACGTTTAATAGCACAAGTGCCCGCAGCAGTTGTTAAGGCTTTCAGATCAGCACCTACAAACCCTGGAGTCAATTTGGCTAGTTTTGAATAATCAATTTCCCCATCAATCTTCAGAGATTGTGTAATTTTTCTAAGAATATGTAATCTAGATATTTCATTTGGAACATTTAAACAGATTTCTCTATCGAATCTACCTGCCCTTCTTAGAGCTGCATCAAGAGAATCTGGTCTATTTGTAGCACCTATCACAATGACTGGTTTACCGTTAGTATTTTCCATCGTTAATTCATCCATGGATGTTAATAATTGAGCTACAATTCTTCTTTCCATCTCCCTTTGAGCACCACCATCACGTTTCGGTGTAATCGCATCAATCTCATCGAAAAACATTAAACATGGTGCTAATGATTTAGCCTCTTCAAATAAATCTCTAATTCTCTTTTCACTTTCACCGGACATACCACTAACAACTGATGGTGCAGATACGGAAATGAAAGGAATCTTCAATTCGCCTGCTACTGCATTAGCAATAGAGGTTTTACCACAACCAGGTGGACCATGTAATAGAACACCTCTTGGTGGTTCCACCCCTGTAGTTAAATATATCTCTGGGTGTAACATTGGTAAACCTATCAGTTCCATTAATTGTGCAATAACATCATCCATACCACCTAATTGTTTTAGATTTGATGTTGGAGGAGAACGATCCTCTTTGATTTTTTGTCTTTTAGCCTTTAATTGATTTTCCTTGGATCTTTTCTTTTGGTTTGATTTCTGTGCGGATGAATCATTATTATCAGTTGTACTTTCTTCTTGAACAGGTGTTGAGGGGGCAGGCGCTGGAGTTATTCCCCATTGACTAGTTATGCTTTTATTCATTTGATTGGAATTCGGGTTAATCATTAAATTTTTCTCTTTCATTTCCTGTTCCTCAGTAATATCGTTATCTTGATCGGTTTCAGTTGTGTTATATTCTGGGTAAGCTGAAAATTCTTCTTGTTCCTCGCTAATAATATTAACCAATACCTTTTCGATAGTTTTAGTTAGCATAACTTTCTTAACTCTTTGCATAGAGAGATCTTTTACCATACAGAAATTGAAAATTTCAGACACTAACAAATCCTTTGCAAAAAAGATTGACTCAAATGCATCTTCATCTTCCACAGTATCTTGTTCTGATTCTTCGGTTTTACCCGCTTGTGCGGCTTCTCTTTTCTTATCTAATGTTTTCTCTTCTAATAATCTGTATATTAGATCAGACACCTTATTGTCTAGTGGTGTACTACTATTTTTTTTTCCTCTAACTTTAGCCATCCTGTCGGATCTATTTGTTCTAGTAGAAAATCACTAATGATCTTACTTGTCTTATGTTGGTGTGTTAGCTAGTTTGACTACAAGTACCCTTAATATATGCGAACTTATCAGGTTGTATATGTTGCGATGAGCTTACTATTCATAACTCATCTCAAGACTCTGTCGATGACCTCGTTGATAATTTCAGGCGAAAAAAAAATTTTCTGCGGTGGTCACGTGAAAATTAGGACACACAGTATGAAACCGAATAATACCTAAGAACAGAACATTGACATGCAGTTGCATATATTTCAATAGTTCATTGAAAATCGTTGTAACATCGTAATATTAAGTGGTAGCAAGATATATCTTATCAGTTCCAAAACGGATGCACATTTATTTAGTATTGCAACAAAATAATTGTACAATTATAACAACACCATGTCACACAAGCGAATATTCCTCACAACTTAAGGTGCCAATTATATTTGGATATCACCATGCATATATTATTGGAAATATCAAATAAACTAAAAGCATTTATTTTACGATCGAGCTTTGAATAGTGCTGTGCGTGGGACAATAGTTCGAACATATTATACCTGTCGTCGCGGAAAATAAATTTTTCACTCCAGAATGAGACAGCAACAGTCAGGGGGCGATGAGATTATTGATCACCACTTTACGTCAACTACACAGGAATCAGATAATTCCGAGATGTAAAGACGTAGGTAGATAACAAGAAAGGATACATGACAAAACTCTATTATAACATTTGAATTATACATTCGTCGATAACCCTGTTGATCAAAGTAATTTTATAATGTTCTGTGCAATTAGTGGGAAACCTCCAAGAGTTCCAGCGATCTCACCAGTTTCCAACTGTTTATTCGAGAAAAGGTTACTAGAAGACTACGTCAAAGAGAATGGAACAGATCCAATCACAAATCAACCATTAGCTGTTGATCAAATTATCACAGTTGCTCAAACTCCTTCTCAAATCTCCTTAGGTGATAATTTAAATTCATCCACTTTAAATAGTAATTATAGTATTCCTTCTCTGCTATCCAGTTTACAAAATGAATGGGATGCTCTAATGCTTGAAAATTTTAGTTTAAGGAAGCAATTAGACCATATTACTAAAGAATATTCTACTGCATTATATGAAAGAGATGCAGCAAAATTAGTCGCTGCTAGATGTATGGAAGATAAAAGTTTTTCCCTCGATGATATTAGAAATATTGTTAATAGTTACACAGAGGCTATGAAGGATGATGCAACTAACAAAAAGTCCAACTCCCAAAAAATGGAAGGACTAGCCCCTGTTGCTTCTGTTGCTAATGAAACTGAAACTGATGAAGATCATATGGAGAATATTGAACCAAAATGGTCAGCGCAAATGATTGAGGAGTCTAAAAATTATGTAAAGATGACTAATGTTCCTGTTCTTCCAGAGTTACGGATCCCAAAAGATATTATCGATGTTTATGAAAGTAAATTCCAAAATAAGAAATTAGGTGAAATGAAACAGTTCATTGGTTGGTGGTATGCTTTCCACTCCAAAAGAGTTTATAGGTTTGATGAGGATGAAAATACGATGACCTTATACACCGATCAATTGGATGAAGGTAGAAAATATGAAATTCCAAAAAGCTGGTTAGAGAATGATAAGAACATCCCTGTCGCATTTTGTCATACATGCGATGAAGATGTTATTGTCACTATTTCAAGCGACAATAAACCAAGAACGTATAATCTAAGAAAACAGAAATTGATCTCTCAATCTAATTATGACGCCTCAGGTGTTATATTCATGGGTTGTCATGAAAGTGTTATGATGGAATGTGTTCTAATTGTTAAAAATAATGGTCAGGTTGTCTTCATGAACTGCTATGGTGAAGATGCATCCATCATTAATGTTCTCCCTCCAGATCCGTTAGTTGTTTATAAATATGCTGCATTGCATAAAGATGGTCTATTGTTAGCACTGGGTTATGAACAGACAATTGCTCTGATTGATATCTCAAAACCTAATCTGACTCCAAAATTCATGAATTGTAACCAAGAAATTCCAAATGCTGGCCCGATCAAGAAAGTTTTCTTCCCTAGAAATGGTTATACGATGATGGTAGAATCTGGTAACAAAATTTTTACATTTGACTTAAGGGCTACTGACCGTACAGTAATGGCCATAAAACCATTAACATTTCAAAAAGAAGCATCATTACATTGGGATCTTGACCATAGTGGTGAAATTCTTGTTGTCAATCAATCTGTAGGAATAACACAAACACTTCAGATATTCAAGCGTAATGAGGAGAGGGGAGAATGGATAGAGAATATTACTCAGATACACGACACAGAATCGTCAAGCGAACTGAAGGACTTTGTAATGCTCCAGAAGAATGAATGTGACCTAGAATTAGTTGTTCTAGAAAGTTGGAAATCCAAGGAATGACGTATACCTTTTGAGGACGAACAATAAGGTATGTACTAAATCTGCCTATTTTCTAGATATCCACCAGACGTTATGTATATATAGATAGCCTTTTATATATTAAACTGTAAAATAACCTAGAGACAAGATGAAAATATATGATTTTCCGCCTTAAGTCACAATTCTGCAATCGATGAGACACACAGATTCTACCTCTTTCTAAGATAACATAACTTTGCGAGTTTACAGTTCGATAGTCATTTTTGCACGTTTTGCTGTCTCGTTAATTAGCGTACGAAAGGCGTGGTACTTAAGACAGCAGAGAAAAGGGGAAGAGAAAAATAAGAAACAGTTCGATAGGAAACCAACAACTGTCAATAAACGGTTGTCACTGCAACATCGATAAAGAATCATTATTATAATTCAATTTGAATAGTACGATACTCTACATATATACAGAATATATATTCAGAAAATTTGTATTAAAAGAAGCATACGTTATTATCTGATCGTGTTTTTAATAATATAAATATAGTTTAGTTACAAAGTTTACCCCAGAGTGTTAAAGAAATAATGTTAGAGTCTCTAGCAGCAACTTTATTGAATCGATTGCTAGGGTCGTATGTCCAGAATTTCGACCCAGATCAATTAAAAGTGGGAATTTGGAGTGGTGATGTACAGTTAAAGAATTTAACACTGAGAAAAGACTGTTTAGACTCTTTAGATTTACCAGTTGATGTCAAATATGGTGTATTAGGTGATTTGGTACTAAACGTGCCATGGTCTAGTTTAAAAAATAAGCCAGTCAATATTATTATTCAAGACTGTTACTTATTATGTGTTCCAAGAGATTTACACTCTTATCACACTAAGGAGTCTTTGGAGAGAGCATTCAGATTAAAATTGAAAAGATTAATGGAATGGGAATTGGCTAATAAAACAAGAAAAAATCAAACTGTACAATCTACAACTGAAGGATCTGAGAATGAATCCTTTATGCAATCTCTTATTACAAAAGTCATTGATAATTTACAAGTTAGTATCAAAGATATACATATAAGGTATGAGGATTCCACGTGTATCTTTTCACCTATTCCATCTTCAATTGGGTTTTCCTTGCATGAGTTATCCGCTGTTTCAACAGATTCGAACTGGATACCAAAGTTCATTGAAACAGCACAAGCATTGACCCATAAGTTATTGACTTTAGATTCTCTAAGTATTTATTGGAATACAGATTCTAAAGAATTTGTCCAAGCAGAAATCGATGATCCTGTTAGTTTCTTGTCAACATTCAAAGAATACGTCGACCAGTATAGAAATATTAATCAATATTTGTTGAAACCAGTTACTGGTACTGGTAAATTAAGTATAAATAAGGCAGGAACTACAGAAGATCAACCTCATATGGATCTTCAATTGGCATGTAATCAGTTTGGTTTGGAGTTGGACGATGCACAATATGCTGGATTTTTGCATTTTATTTCAGTATTAGAGATGCAAAAGGCAACACAAAAGTTTAAGAAAAGTAGACCATCCTATGCGGTTGAACAAGATCCAAAGGGTTGGTTCAAATATGTCGCATCCTGTGTTCTTGATGAAATACATGATAAGAATACAATGTGGACATGGGATCATATTAAAAAAACTGCAGATGACAGAAGGGAATATATTAATCTTTGGATAGAAAAGTTAAAATCAGGAGATATTGAGAAGCCCCTAACAGATGTTTCCAAGGAAACTCGTTTAATGGATTTAGAAAGGGAGTTAAGCTTTGATTGTATTGTTTTATTCAGAACTGTTGCAAATGGTAAATATATTGAAAGCAGATTAAGCTCAAAAGAAGGTACTCCAGCAACATCAACTGCGTTATCATCACAGCAAAGTGACCAGAGGAAACAAGGAACTTGGCTTTCATCATGGTGGAATGCAGATGATACCTCTACACAGCAAGATGATTTGGTACTGACAGAGGAGCAAAAGAAAGAGTTGTATGACGCTATTGACTTTAACGACCAGTTACAAAATAACTTACAGAACGAACATGTTGACAGACATTTAACAAAGATGAGAGTGGTTGGTATACTGCAAAAGGGTTTTTTAATATTGAAAAGAAGAGATAAAAATAGTCGTCTTGGAACTATGACATTTAAGAACTGTAATTTAGAATTTTTAAATAGGGAAGATTCCAGTTTAACAAACTTCAAACTTCAAGAATTTAAAGTAGAGGATGGTTCACCAAATAGTGTTTTCAAAGACATAATCTGTTCGAAGGAAACGACTTCAGAGACCAACACAATTGTAAGTCATCCATTATTTCATGTGTTGTATGAATCCAATCCGTTAGATGGTTTGGCTGATTCAAGAGTTGATATAAGACTTTTAGGCACAACGGTTTTCTATCA
>JAXQGP010000407.1:0-19673 GCA_037040125.1 Kazachstania sp. M6911
AGTTGATGAATCTTAGTTCTAGTAGTTTTGTCTTCAAAAGATTTCTCAGTTTCCATCTTAGTAGCCTTCTTGTATACTTCTTCGATCTTTTCGAAATCACATTCACCAAATATTTCAACCAATTCAGTCTTTAGTTCAGGTGTAACTTCAAAAGTTTGTCTACTTGCTAATTCTTCTGCACGGTTAGCTTCTCTCTCCTCTTTTGTTAATTGAGGCTTCTTTGGCATCTTGAATCCTTTATCTAGCAGGTGAACAACGTTGTTTGACTTGTCAACTTCATTAACTAAGAAATCGGTATACCTTTGTTTTATCTGACCAGAAAACCCAGGCAATTCTGGAGTTAGATATAAATTTATACCAACACTTTTCTCAGTAATTCCTTCGTCTTGACCGGCTGGCTCATCAATCTTAGTTTTTTTAGTAGAAATTTCAGTAACTTCACTGTTTACTTCTTCAACTGGTCTCTTTAGAGATTCTTCTTGTTCCGACATCTTTAGATAATTATCGCTTAATCGGAAAGAGATGACATCTGTAAATAAATTTTAGAATGAATATTTTCTAGCAACACAACCAGATAAGATGAGATGAGATGGGCTTGCTTTAAAGCCTCCATGAAAATTTTTAGTTATGATGGTCGGCCCTCTAGGTTGTGCGAAGCGAAGTTCATCGCGATGAAAATTTCGATTATTTCCGATTTCAATGGAACAACCAAACAATCAACATGAAAAGTAAACAAAGCATAAGTAGAAGCTTTAAGAACACTGGATTCGATATAGTGCTGTGATTCCAAAGGATTAGACTCTTCGAACAGTCCCCAAAAGTTAGCGGTCACACAAAAAACTTTGGGCTCTTATTTCACTATTCGGCATACACACTAAGCAAGCATACCCGCCCTGTTTTATCTATGTCACACCAAGAACCAGAAGTGGACCACATCCCTAAAAAGATAAGTGATGTTAATGAATTAATGATAAAAGCCCAATGTTGGGTTAAGAAAGGGGAGGAAGAAAGATTGGCTGAGATTTTATCGATTAAATCGAGAAGACAGCCACCCAAATTTTATGTGCATTATGTAAATTACAATAAACGTTTAGATGAATGGGTACCACCTGAAAGGATAAATTTAGATAAAGATGTACTATTTGCTGTACCTAAACCTGTAGAAGAGCCTAAATCTAAGCAGAAGACCAAGAAGAATGTCCAAGCTGATAAGTCTCTTCAATCGACGGCAGCTTCAACACAAGAGAACACACCTGAGGTATCTGATCTGATGGATCTGGATAATTTAAATGTCCAAGGTATAAAGAATGACGATGTTTCTCGAGAAGATGAAATTAAGAAATTGAGAACATCAGGTTCTATGACGCAAAATCCGCATGTTGTTTCACAAGTTAGAAATCTGAATAAAATCATTATGGGTAAATATGAAATTGAACCGTGGTATTTCTCACCGTACCCTATAGAATTAACAGACGAAGATCAAATATATATTGATGATTTTACGCTGCAATATTTTGGTTCGAAGAAACAATATGAAAGGTATAGAAAAAAGTGTACTTTATTACACCCACCTGGGAATGAAATTTATAGAGATGATTATGTATCATTTTTCGAAATAGATGGTAGAATGCAAAGAACATGGTGTCGGAATCTTTGCTTGTTATCAAAACTATTCTTGGATCATAAAACTTTGTACTACGATGTTGATCCCTTTTTATTTTATTGTATGACAAGAAGAGATGAATTAGGTCACCACCTAGTTGGATATTTCTCAAAAGAAAAGGAGTCTGCAGATAACTATAATGTTGCATGTATTTTAACCTTACCACAATATCAAAGAATGGGTTACGGTAGATTGTTAATCGAATTTTCATACGAATTATCCAAAAAGGAAGGTAAGACTGGGTCACCTGAAAAACCGTTATCCGATTTAGGTTTATTATCATATAGAGCATATTGGTCAGATACATTAATAAAACTACTGGTAGAACATGGTAAAGAGATTACTATTGATGACATAAGTTCTATTAGTTCGATGACAACAACTGATATTTTATTCACGGCAAAATCGTTAAACATTTTAAGATACTATAAAGCTCAACATATCATATATTTAAGTGATGATATTATTGAGAGATATGAAGCATTAAAGAAGAAAAAGAGAAGAAGTATAGATCCAGGTAGATTGATATGGACTCCACCAGTATTCTCTGCATCGCAATTAAGATTTGCGTGGTGATGTGGGTATTTTAATCACATTATATTTACACGGACATTTCATATATATAATAATAATATGTATTACTTTTATTTATTTATTGGGCTATAGGAATATTTTTAATTTTAAAGTACGTTGCAAAAGAAAATTCATCCTACTAGAATCTGATACATGAATCGTAGTGATGATTCTAATGTTGGAATTTTCACATTTATTTTTATTTAATTAATGTATAAGGTTGTTTGTTTCAACCTACAATTTTGAATTCGACATCAGACATCCCATGTTGATCCCTATTTTCATAATATATTCTTCTTAGTTCTTCAATATATAGTTCGTGGTAATGATTAACAATATTTTCTGGTGGATTATTTATCCTCTCTTTAATATATATTGGCTTACCTGTGATTACGGCCAACGGAGTTCTGAATGGTAATAATCCAAAATCATAATTAAATAAACCTCTGGCATAAAAAATTGGGATTGTAAAACCAAAATTAGCTTTAACCCATAATTGTGCATTTCTTAACCATGAATTCTCACGGGATCTAAATATCTGGTATGTGTTGTTTTCGCCAAATACAAATGTGGGAACTAAACCAACATTCCCAGTCTCCAGAGCCAACTTAACAAAACCTTTTCTTTTATTTAAAATCAATTCAACTGTATTAGGTTCTGTCAATAACGATTCTCTTGCACCTCCTACAACAATGCAAATAGATTGATTGTTTTGCAAAACTTTCAATGCATTTTTTCTTGATACCGATGTGATACCTAATGCCAACAAATAATCCCTGTACAATGGAATATGAAACTGTGTTACTAATGTCATTAAGGACATAGGGATCCCTGGAAATTTTTGAGACCATCTACAACCTTCTGTACCAAATGCTCCAAATGCCCCTAATGCGCCTATACCATGAGGATGGTAACCGAATATATAACGTGGGCCTGTAGGTTTAAGTTCAAATTTAGAATTGTTTTGGAATCTTTTCTTGATATGTAGATGGTAGTAAGTTGGCCATAGTCTTATTTTCCATAGATTTCCGTTATAAGAAGATGTTTTGTCCCTTGGTTCTAAAGTGAATGTTGGTTTTAACTCCGAAGATCTGATTAATGTTATAGGGAAATATTCACAATATAGATCCCAAATATACAGTGACCTGAACCATATTGAATATCTATTTACAACATTCCCATTAGCTGGAGATCTGTCATTAAAGAAATATATTAGGTATGGAATCACTAATAACCAGCATATAGGTGATGATAGTAAAAATAAATTAAACAACGTAAATATAACAAACGAGGAACAGTGCCATGCGATAATTGTAGTTTGTAATCTTCTATGCAATGGAGTCGTTACAGGACAACACGAATCCAATGTAGGTATTGTATCATTGGTTTTTTCGTTGTGTAGTTTCTTTGCATATGAAATTTCTTTGGTATCTATGTTGCTGCTACTTGTGGGATGATCTGTTTCCAACATCGTTTGCTGTGAAGACTCCCCTTGCTGGCCAGTCATGATTATATGCTATTCTGGATTTCTGAAATACGGTAATATCTAATAATTTGATGTATACACAGTATATGTACCAGTGTATGTGAAAATGACTAGACGGATTACCTCTTAGTTGACTAATGTGTCAAACCTCTGACTGTTTTTCTGGATTAAAGGTGCTGTAACAGATATAAATTCCGACACAAGTTCAGCTAGAAGTGTATATATATATATATATATATTGTTTCAGGCACAAAAAGTAAGCAAGTTTAGAGTAACCGATCCAATATAAAAAGAGCCTTTGCAGGTGTCCCATTGTTCTGGTCATTGTCAAAGTACGGATGTTGTTCTGAGATCGAATACTCTCCTCTTCGCTTTGTAGGAACTTGGGACCCGCGGTGGAAGGGGGACTCGCACTGGGAAGACAGAACGAACTCCCAGAATTTAAGTAACTTACCATATGTCACTGTAGATGCAGCCATTGCGTTAATAGCTGATTGAAGAATATTTCACACGAACAGTGACATCTCAAGACAACGTTTGTTAAAAGAGGAGACGCGCGTTTCGATTCATAGATTCTTGATTGTAACTAATTTTCTGTTAGATAGTATTTCATAGCATGTCAAGGGTATAATATTTATTTCAAGATCAAAGATTTAGAAAGAAGAGAAGAAGAAACAGATAAAAGTTCCTAAAGATTTAAATGAATAAGAAAAAAATCATATTGAATGAACATAATATGGCTCTCGATTAGTTTGAGCACTAGTAACGTTCAATCGCAGTCAAATTGAGGAATACTCAATTTGACTCACCGTCATATGATAGTAAACTGCCTTACTATCGAATTCCTCCACCATTCTATTAATAGACGGTGTAGCGAAGGAATATCTAATGTACATATCATATATATATCCAGTTCTATATACTTGTATTATTCGGTTATTTGTAAAGTCGTTGAGAAAGAAAGAAAATGTAAGGTCAAACAATAAATTTGCCTTATCTATAATTCTTCAACGACATTACCCTTAGAGGAAACGTAAATACCATCTAAGAACTTACGGATATCCTTGTTTCTGGCCTTACAGATTTGTTGGATATCAGCAGCGTTTTGAGAAACTTCTTCAACAGAGTTACCAGATAAGACGATTTCATCCTTTTGGGTAGTGGAGAATTCAATTTCAACACCTTCTCTAACTGGAACTAATCTGACCTTCTTGTCACCTAAGTAGTTTCTGATTTCGATGAATTTCTTACCATCGTTTTCAACAACGTTAACGTTGATTGGGAAATGCGCATAAACGTATCTCATCTTGTACTTGTAACCCTTAGTGACACCGGTGATCATGTTGTCAATTAAAGACTTAACGGTTCTTAGAGCAGCAACGTGCTTTCTGTCACCATTGTGAACAGTAACCTTGATTAAAGTGTTGTCAACCTTAGTGAAAGTAACATCAACATGCTTTAAGTTCTTGGTTAGGGTACCTCTTGGACCAGTAACCTTGATAACTCTAGCCTTGATAGCAACGGAGACCTTTTCTGGGATAGCGATAGATTGTTCGGTTTGGATGTACTTCATTGTGACTTATTGATTTTTGTATGAGTATATGAAAATAGAACAAAATTAACTAAACAAAGTAAACAGTGTAAGAAAAGAAAGAGGAATAGCAACAAAAACAAAATTCAGTTGAAAGCGTTGTATTTATATAAATTCTGAAAAGACAACGACGACGACAAAAAGTTTTTCAGTTTTGAAATTTTCGAAAAATTATTTTCATCTTTTTTTTTTTGCGTCGGTCAGTTTGTTTTTTTTTGGTTGCTGCGACAGACTCTGTTAGGGTTGGATCCCAGAGTAGGGTTTCAATGAGGTATCATATTCATTGCTATTGTAGACTATATTATTATAATATATTCTAACTGCAGTCAGTTTCACATTCAAATGGTGTTTTAATAGTCCAATTCCCGAGCTTTAAATATGGTAACAGATTTGAACTGTATTCGTTTAATAATTTGTTTCTTTTCTAAATTTACTCACAGCATTTTGAGAATGACGGAAAATTGAACATATGTCACATTATTGAAAGTTAAACAATAGAACCTTCATAAAATTATGTATTCCATGTGTCCGATTTTAATAGTTTAGTGAATAATTTGCCAAGCATTACACAGTCAGTTGTGCTTTAGTAATATAAAAAGATGAGACTTATTTTGTTAATTAATTTATTATTTATCACTGGATACTGTACAGTTACTTCGCATATTAAAGAAACAGATATCATAAGTGTCGTTGATACACCCAGGGATTTATTTTACGATATCTTAAAAGTATTTAAATTTTCCAAAAAACTTAAAGAAGATGATTATATGGAAGAACTTTTTTCAATTCGTAATAATGGTGATTTCGATGACGAGTGTCATCAAATATTATCAGATATTATTAGAGCCAGAGATCGCAGTAGCAATTTAAAAGTAGTTGGAAAAAGGGACCACCGAATAAGAACGAAGCTTTTGGAAAAGTTTGTGCAAACATATATCAATTATGAAGTGAGCAGTTCTCAGAATTCCTCAAAAGAAAAATTAACGAAGACTTTATTTGCCTTAAGAGCACAAGAGATAACAAATACTATGATAGCAGAAAAAAGTTTATGGAGCATTTTAAAACATATTAAAATTAAATTAGCAGAATATGATCTCATTGAAGATGAGAGGGAAACGAAACCGTATGGTATAGAACCAGAAGATAATGAAGGGTACATCGTGAGCACCGTACTACGGTTTGCGAAAGGGATCATCGTATTGGGAGTCTGTTCGGTCCTTAATCCTGCTTTATGTTTGGGTATTGTAGGGTCATTACTATTTATTCAAGTTTTATTATGGATGTTAATTCTAACTGGATACTTAGCTACTAGGGATATAACCTGTTAAACAAAATGGGTAACGATAGAGTGTCCGGTCTCTATAGTATCACGTCTTCCCCTAACTAATCTAATCGTATTCAGTTTAACAAAGATCATATATTGTTACAATTTATATCGTTATTTATACGCATATATATTTCATTTCTAACGAATGAAATAATTACAAAACAAATCCATGTTTCGGATTTCTTATATTTTTTTACTAACATTGCTTATTCAGTGAATCAGTCTATTTATTTATTCCTGAACCATTTGTCAGTGAATTTCTTTAGTGCACCAGCATCATTGTAAACCCAAGATCCTTTTTCGTTGTAAAATTGAGCGTTGGCATACATTGTATTAAGGTCTTCTTGGGCTTCTGAAAGCGCCTGGTAGCCGTTCTTTTTGGCCTTTTTCAGTATTGTGTCAATAGCAATAGGGTTTGTAATCAATACATAGTAGTCAGGATAGAGTTTCTTCGACGGCAGTCTTTCAAAAACTTCTGTTTGAATATGCTCATCAGTTTTGTCTTTCAATGTACGAAGTTCATCTATTAGAGACACAATCTCTTCCGAAATATTAGCGACTGGTTTGACATCTTCTGATGCTTTCAGTTCTTCTTTCTTGGCTGCTTTTCTTCCCCTTTTCTTTGGTGTCCTTTTCACTGCAGACTCTTCCTTTGCGTTATTCTCGATGTCAGGTTTATTATCGATAATAACAGACATAGGTTTTTTCAATTTCAATGTAACCTTGAACTTCTGTCTCTTTTTTGGAGGTTCTTCAACATTTTCAGTTTCTGATGGGATATTCTCGGTCTCTTGTGATGAATGTACAGGAGAGACAACCTTCTCTGGGATGTTGGTAATGGTCTTTCTTTTCCTTGTTCTTCTACGACGACCTACTGCAGTATCATCTACTTCATCCACTCCATCTACTGTTGGAGCAGTCTTATCTTCAATATGATCCTCAGTTGCTGCTACTGGCGGTTCTGGAGTATTTTCCAAAGTAGGTATTTCGCCGTCCTCATGTGATGATTTTTCTATTTTATTACGTATTCTCTTTTCCCTTTGTTCACGTTTTTTGATGATTGTCTCTTCCAATGTGCTATCTTCATTTTCAACAGCATCTAAGAATTGCTCTTCCGTCAGACCATCATCATAATAAACCCTTTTGGTTTGTCTCATTCTAGATAACGCCACTGGTTCGGTGTGTAGATGTTTCTCGATATCTTCAGTAAATACAGCTGGTAATTCATCTTTAGTTATCAATCTTGGCGGAATAACCTTCAAGCCTTCTGCTTTTGCTTCTGCCTTTTCCATTGCAATTCTTTCTTTATCCATCTTATTGAATAAAATCTTTTCGTCATCCGAACGAGCTAACACCTCATTTAGTTCCTCATCATCTAATTCAGCTTTATCATCGTCATCAGCAGTTGATTCATTTTCTATCAATCTTCTCAAGAAAGCCTCTTGTTCTTCAGCTGTAGATTTGTTATCAAACTTACCTGCCTGAATAACCTTACCATCAATATCTAATTTCTGCGTTGCTCTTTCCAGGATAACTTCTTCAACAGAATCAGTTGTGATCAATCTTAGAATTCTAACTTCATTCTTTTGACCAATTCTATGTGCTCTATCTTGAGCTTGTAAATCTTGATGAGGATTCCAATCGGTATCAAAAATAACCACAGTATCAGCAGTTTGCAAGTTAAGACCTAAACCACCAGCTCTTGTGGATAGTAAGAAACAGAAATAATCGGAATCAGGTGCATTAAAAAGTTTTAACATATCAGTTCTTTCATCAGCTTTAGTACTACCATCTAATCTCATGTATTTCAAGTTTCTCATTCTTAGAAAATCTTCCATGATATCCATAACTTGTGTCATTTGGAAGAACATTAATACTCTGTGACCTGTCGCTTTAAATTTTGGTAAAACACGATCTAACAATTCAAACTTACCAGAAACACGGTACAATAGATCAGAGTTACCTCTGCTTGGGTTGATTACACCTTCAACTTCATCGAAGACGAAGGGATGGTTACAAATCTTTCTCAGTTGCATAATTTTATTGTTTAAGCCCTTAATACCTGTCTTTGTAGCACCTTCAGTACCAGCACCAACAAATAACGCGTTATGTTTTAACATTTGTTCATATAATGTTTGTTGTAAACCAGATAATTTACATTTAACAACAGTTTCAACTTTATCAGGTAAATCTTTTTCGACTTCCTTCTTTAGACGACGTAATAAGAATGGTCTTAACACTTTGTGTAATCTTCTAATAATCAGTAATGTCTCTTCTTCTGTTAATTCCAATTTTTCTTGACCACCAGTACTGGAAAATGGGGTATTAAACCATTCGTCAAAGGTACTTGCAGAATTGAAAATTTTTGGTAATACAAAATTCAATAATGCCCATAATTCTGGTAGATTATTTTGTAAGGGAGTACCAGTTAAAATTAATCTATTTCTTGTCTTATAGTAATGTTGAATTGTGAATGATAATTTAGATTGGGCATTCTTCATTCTGTGACCTTCATCAATAATCATATGAGCCCATTCATGCTTACATAGCATAGCTCTATCCTTGATGATATATTCATAAGTTGTTAACAGCACATCAAAATCACCGGTTCTAATTCTATGTTGAAGGGCACGTCTCTGATTTGGAGTACCTTTATAAATAACAGTGTTTAGACTTGGAGCCCATTTTTCAAATTCTAGAGTCCAATTTGTAATGGTAGATAATGGGACAATGACCAAGAATGGGCCTGGATTCTTTTTAATTTCAAATAAATATGTAATCAGGGAAATAGATTGAATAGTCTTACCCAGACCCATTTCATCTGCTAAGATACCATTCAAATGGTTGTTATATAAAGAGATCATCCATTCTAGACCTTTTAATTGATATTCTTTTAATGTACCACCAACCAAAATTGAAGGTTGTTTGGTAACTTTTTCTTTGATCGTATGTGCAACTTCATAGTAATCAATCTTTTCTCTGTCTTCGTCGGAAGTTGGTGTGATTTCTTCACCTCTAGCTAACTTAGCCTCATTTTGTTGGACTTTAACAGCCTCAGCTAAAGAATCTAAAAATGTATTGGTTTGACTCAACAATTGTGTAATTCTTGTATCCTTAGTTTGGTCTAACAATTTCAAATAAGCTTCTTCATCATTGGATTTCAAAGCAGCTAAACGTTGTTTTGCAGTTCTTTCTATTCTTCTTTGCTCTTCCTTTTCAATTTGATTATGTGCAGAAACAGTCATTTTACCTAGCTGAGCACAACGATCACGACGTGTGATTTTATCTTCGTTTTCTTCTTGAATGAAACCTTTAATAGCTGTGATTCTCTTAATGTGGATATTACGTTCTTTCTTCCTCTTTTCTAACAATTGTTGCCTTTCCAATTCCTCGGCAATTCTTGCAGTTTGTGGAACAATAACTTTACCTCTAACTTGAACAGATCTTTGTGCTGCTAAAGTATATGGTGAATCACGTAAATATGGAATATTATGATGAGCTTGGTTAGATGCATTCGTGATGATTTTTTGTCTTAATGATTTTTGTTTTGTTAACATTTTTAAACATTTTAGTTCAATCAGGGATTTAATCTTTAATTTATCGATGCCGGATGGTAAATCATCTTTAGTAATAAATTCTAAACAATCATCTAATGAATAAGTACCCAAGTTAGCAGGTAGTCTTTCTAATTCTGAAATTCTCTTAGCGATTTGATTAGAGATGGTATTTTCAACTTCTGGTGCGCCAAGTTTCGAAGATAAGCCATTCTGGAACTTTGAGTCTAAACCAAAACTTTTAACAGTCTTGTTAAAATCTGCAAAGATTTTCAAAATTTCTAAAGTTTTCGTAGTATCATCTTCAGTTGAAATGTTGATAGACTCAGTCTTGTCACCGCTGAGATCAGCTAATAGATCACTTGGAATATCCATATCTTTTTCTAATAACTGTAACGCCAACATTTGTTTAGATAGTAAGTCCTTATCATCAATATAATTTTTCAGAGGACTATTCTTAACATTACTTCTTAAATTAATTAATTGTTCATCGAATAAATCTTGATCCTTCGATAATTTACTTAGTACATTTTCAATAGATTTAATCTCTAATTCATTTTCTTTTGGACGATGTGATATAATCTTATAACGATAAATTAGTTGTTCTAACTGTTCAGATGTAGTTGGTTTAGGGATAGTTATCTTAACACTTTTCATGTCAGGAGCATCTTTCGCGACGACATTGCCATTTTCGTTTGGTACGACCGTGTTAGGTGTGGTTGCAACTCCACCAGTTGATTCCAGCATACTTTATGTCCTTTTAAGTAATGGTGAAAACAAACAAATTAGAAAAAATAAATGTAGAACACAGTAATATATGTTGCTAAGTCGTCCTTTTCTATATGTTTTGTGCTGTTTAAGCAGATTTTCTCTATCTGAAATTTTCTGAAAATTCTAGCTTGTTATTATTTTTCTGTCAAATGTCTATATTAACTGAACTTTACGTATTTCTTATGTCTGCCTTATGTTTTTTTCTAAGTTTACTGAATTTCACCACTTTTCTCGCAATTAGACAGAAAAGCGAATCGGGTTCTCTTGTCTAAAATTTTTCTTTTTTGGAAACAGTATTGACGATTCGGCCGACTAATACGACGGTTTCTGTGAAAATTATTGATTTTTTGTTAGAACTTTGGCGTTTCGGAATAAGTCGGGGTAACTTAATCACGTGATAATCACGTGAAGATACGATATCTGAGCATTATATATCTTAAACTGGATATTTAAAAATATGTTGAATGAGATATGTGTGAGTTGATGTGTATCTGTTTGTATCTCTGGAATTACAATATTTAATGATGTTTTAAAATTTTGTTTACTTGGGTACGCTATTTAAGACGTTGTCAAATGATTACCAAATGTAACAAAATATATATTTTTGGCAAAAATTGAGCGCAATTTAAAATTGTTAGAAACATTGCATAAGAAGAAACAAGTTTTTCAACTGTCTGTAAATTTATAGAATACTATTCATACATCTCCCGTGAAGCACCAAGGGAGCTTATACTGTAATAGAGAAAGGTAGGCCTAAGTTTTGTAGTACAAAACTCATTTATACCACCACCCACTATAAACTATGTGGTGTACCTTCATCGAAAAATCAATACCCCAAAATCAATATGCTAATACCCAGTAAATATCTATCTATTGCTCCAGAATAATGTTTACTGACACTGACACCTTGCTTGAATAGTTCGTCTCCCATAAAGAAAGAAAGCAAGCAGTGCAACCGCTGTTGCCATAGACACCGCGAACCAAAACGGACACAATCAAAATTATGTTCCCACATAACAAATTTCCAAATTTTCTCAGTATTTTCTATAATCCGTCTTCACACTCCGCCGTGCGGTGCGCTCTCTTGTTGATTTTGAGAAAACGGAAAAGATGATAAATCTCGGACGATCCAGAAGAGAAAATTTGGTATGGCATTTATTTATAATAGCCATTTTATTTATAACCTAGATGAGAGATCAAAGAAAAACAACAAACAAAATAAACTGACAAAAATATTTTAACAATTTATTCACTGTAAATTTATAGGAACTCTTCATATTTAACTACTGTGTGAATTATATCATATAATTTTCATTAGAAATATAGAGAACCCGTGGATCATTACAATTTTGTTTAATTTGTGAGAGATTACATTTGCATATTCATTTTTGACACTCTCAGTTAGATAACATTACAAATTTTTGCATATTCTGTTATTTTGATACAGATACTCTAATATAATCTTATTATCATACCAAACACACCTAATAAACACTAATTTCAAGGAGATAATGATGAATTCTGGGTTTACTTTCCCTCCGCAATCGTCAGAAAATGTTTCTACACCTGATATGAATAATAACAATGATATTCCGAATGATAACAACAACAAGATTCAAATTCAACGAATAGATAGTAAACCATCGAATGGTTTTACATTCCCAAACGTTTCGCAAAATATTCCAACTGATTCTAATAGCCATAATCCAACTTTTGTCGATTTGTTACATACTACTCCACAATTACAGGAAAATCAACAATTTAATACACCTGGTGCATTTAGTACAACTACAATGACTACTCCAATAATTGATATTCCATCTCCAATAGAAATGCCAACAAGTTCATTCCCACCAAAGAAAACCAAATTAATGGAATCATTTCAAGAAAATAATACAATTATTCAAGATAATAAGAATGATGATATTAAAGTTACTACACCACAGGAAGAAACTCACGAATCAACACCAACAGATGCAACAAATAAGTCTTTAACTGAAGAATATGTAATAAATTTAAGACAACAAATGGCTACTGATTGGAAAAGTCCATCTGAATACGCATTACATATCTTGTTCACCAAATTCATACGCCATGCTGAAAATAAATTGAATGTATGTTTAGAATATCCATTGAATAGTGAACCACCAATTATAGATATACTGGGTGAGGGTCTCGATCCATCGTTTGATAAAATTATTGAATCTTTGGGACATATAGCGAAAAATAAACCAAAACCTGTCATTGATGCTATGATGTTTTGGAGAAAAACTAAATCTGAGGCAGCTAATGCGGCAGCTGAAGAAGTTACTAAATTTTTGAAAGAATTCGAGGATGAAACACAATTCACACGTACTAGAGTATCAAGATCATCATCTACATCGTCATCAATTTTACAAAAACATAAGAAGAATAGTTCAGATGGTTCGAATAGTTTCCTACCGAAAAGGAACGTCTCATCAAGAGCCCCGCCAAGGATTAAAAATTCTTTTGAAAATCAGAAAGTAACAGATATGCAGAATCAATTGGAACAGCTGAAAATTGCAGCATTGACAACCGATAGAAAATCATTGATTAGTATATATATTCTTTGTCGAGTGTTAATTGAAATCATTAGACAAGCACCAGAGGATGGTGATGAAGATTTAAGTGATAAATTAGAAGAAATTGTATATGCACAATTGAAAAGTACTGATCCCGTATCATTATCGTCAAGTTTAATTAAATCATCCAATTGGAATTCTTTTGCAGAATTATTAGGATGTATGTCAGATAAAAAATTTCTTTCAGTAAGTGATAGATTCATTGCAGATTTAGAGAGGATACCGAAAAGGGTGAAACAAGAAGATGAACCCTCCGTACATTTACTAATCCTAGGAATGAGATATCTGGTATTGAAAAATTACCCCTTAGATAAATTCGAAGAAAGTGCAGATTTCGTTAAGAGTTTAGCAAAATTTTTCTTATCGACTCAAAATGAAACAGTTAAATTGGCATATAGTGAAGTAACAAATCAATTGTTATTACCGTTAGCTGGTTCACTAAGTGCTGAAGTTAATCATCCAACTTGGTTAGAAGCCATGGAAACATTATTAAAAGCTGGTAAAAATTTATTACCAGATAATCGTTATTGGGCTAACGGATTCAAATTAACCGTCTCAATATTATGTGCATCACCACCTCAAGTATTTTCGGAGCATTGGGTTAATATCATCGAATCAAGTTCAAATAAGATCAAGACGAAAAAATTGGATGACCGTATAATTTTTGCTGTTGGTATATCACGTCTAGTCTGGGTCTATCTTTATAGATGTTCAGACACTTTAAACAATACAACTAAAACTTTAACAAATTTATTATTTTTATATCTGAACAATAAGAAGAAAGAAAATTGGTTAACAACTGACCTTGAATTACTTTGTCCCTTATCTGATGCGTTAATATCAATTGGCTACCTTTATCCTAATTTCTTAGTGGAACATACATTAATACCACTAATTAAACAATCTTTTAACGGAACCAACCTCGAAAATATTTCTTATGATAAATTGATACTGGCTATCAAAACTTATAAAGGGTTTGTCTTAACAAATGAGAGACCAGAATTTCCAGAAAATGACAATAGAACATACCCGACTGGCTTGAATAATATAAGGTCAACTGTGAATGAAGCGCTGACAGTTAATAACGAGGAGATATGCGGTAGTGTATACAAACTGTTCCTATTATTAGATTCTTCTATTGGTTCTGAAGTTTGGTCACCAGAGAATTATCATCAAAAGCAAGCCTCTACTCCATTTGGTACATTTTCATTTGGGTTTTCTAACGATAATGAAAGCGCAGCACAGAAAAATTCATTAAATTTATCATTATTCTCAACAATAATAGAAACAATTCCTTGCTGTTTGGCTATTTCTAAGAATATTCCTTATAAACCTATCATAGAAATCCTGACAAGAAATGCAGTTCATGCAGATAATTTAATCTCTACAAGTTGTAGAAATGCTCTAAAGGCTTTAGCAACAAAGAATAATGCATATACGTTTATTACATGGTTTGCTAAATATTCTTTTGACTTTGACGAAAAGACGCAATCAAGATACAACATGTCCTATTTAACATCCACAGAATATATTGCTCTACTAATGTTGTATGTCGAATTGCTAGAATGCTGGTTGAATGAATTCCAAAATTCTAAAACTAAGGAATCGAAGAAAGTTATGGGACTGGATGGTATACAGTTAATGCCCAATGATGATGCTGCAGCTGATACATCCGGTACAGAGAAATTAGAATGGAAGAACATTATTACAGTAATCGAAGAAGTTGAAGGTAATGGTTTATTTTTCTTGTGTTCACATGATTTCACTGTTCGTAAATTGGGTATACAAATCCTTAGAATAACATCTAAATTTGATGAAGCAATGACTGAAAAGACAGAGAAATTAACCGATAATGGCCACTCAAGATCATCCTCATATCATTTTGCTGCGGATCGCGGGAATAGGCTAATTGACTTCATTCATGAAGCTAATATATTTTCATATATCAATCCTCAAAAAACAACATTGAGTGTTGTTGAAAAACAAAGGTTATCCAAGTTAAACAACAAATATAAGAAAGGTTTACTACTCCGTCTAGCTGAATCTTCATACGGCGTAGATGCTGCGTTATGGCAAAGAGCATTCCCAAAAGTATTAGCATACATTTTTCAAACATGCCCTATTACAATGGCTTTGTGTCGATCAATCGTTTGTATTAGACTTGTTCAAGTTCACGAAATTGTGCTTCATATCTCGAATGATTCAAATTTTAAACCACAAAATAGTTTACCGGAGACTATTATCAATCAATGGAAATTGTATTTGGTTGCTGCTTGTACATCTCTAACTTCCACAAATGATCAGATTCTACATATTCCAAGTACGAAAAAGCACGGAAGAAAAAAGAGTCAACAGATTTTCACAGTTCAGCATCAAAAGATCAAATCTGCAAAATCAATATTCAAAATGGTTTTACCTCTGCTAAGCTCCCAAAGTATATTAATAAGAGAAGCAATCATTTCTGGTTTGAGCTCTATGAATGTTAATATTTATAAGACTTATATTGAAAGTATTGACAGCTTCCTATTAGGATGGAAAGAAGGAAGTTCAAACCAAATCAGGGTAGAAATGTTTCAAATCCTAGCAATTTTGTCCCGTTTTCTAAAGGAACCCTCAATAATAAGTGATGAGTGGATATTACGTAAACTTTCGGAATTCTTGAAACATGCTAAATTATTCTTACAGCTAGGCTCTGTTCAAAATTCTTACGACTATCAACCACTTAGATGCTATTTTTCAGAACTCTTACTTCGATTCTATTCAGCAATCAAGGACCATGAAAATGTCAGTAAACTATTTCCATTCCAAGCTCGTGCGTCATGTTTCAACTTTTTAAAGGAATGGTGTGGTTATGGTGATTGTGCATATCTAGCAAACGAAAGATACACATACATGATACAAAATACCGCAAATGAAAGAGATAGGACTACTATTATGGCAGGTATAGAGTTTCAAAGAAATAGACTAGAAATTGTGGTTTTAGAAACAATGGTAATATTATGTTGTGAATCTATTACAGAAACATTATATGACATCCCTGAAACACCAATAACAATTTCTTTTGATTTAGAATCACTTTTATTATGGATTGAAGGTATGTTCAATTCAGATAACGAGGTTGTAAGAATTTTAGGTGTAACTGCATTGGCGAATCTACTAGAAAAGAACAACAAAAATGTGAAACTGTTCCAAGATGTTTCTACTCAATGTATATCTCATCACAGTCATCCATCTGTAGCTGTCTTATATTACACAACCCTGTGTAAGGCCGTCTTAAAGTTAGATAATCTAATTTTAGAGGAACATGAGCTGGTCTCATTAGGTCTTTATGGTTTGGTGTCGGATGAAGAAGAAACAAGAATATGTGCAGTTGATTTACTGTCGGTAGTTGAAACAAAATTACACGATTCTTCTTACACAAAGGTCTTTAAAGAGAAATTGGCCAATTCTTCAAAAATGGTGTATAAGTCAACAGCATTGGAAATTTCTAGTATTTTTGCTGAGTTACTTTCTCAAGAGCTAAGTTTAAAGATTTTCTCCAGCCTAGTTGGAATTTTAGATCTTTTCCCATTCGAACTCCAACGTGCATTACTAGTCCTAATGGTCCCATGGGTCAATAAGTTTGTTCTGAAGTCTATTGACGAACTAGATACTTTTATGGTTTTGAACAACTTGTTCTATGTTACCGTAACGCTTAATGACACCTTACCAAATGAGGTCGAACAATTGTGGATATCTCTTGGCAAAGGTAATTCATTCCAGAATATTTTGGTCTCTTTAGAATACTTGTTACAATCTTCTACTGATTACAGAAATTCACACTTTGTTCAGAAGGCAAGGGATGTTGTACTTTATCTTGCGAGCGTCCCAGGTAGTATTGGTTTAATTGATACATTATTACGAAACCTAGAGCCAAAAGCAATGATCCCAACTACTAAAAGGCAAATATCAGAACCTATTAATAAGGACAACAGATACTCTTTTATTGCCAATATTTGGGACATCTTAGACCAAAACGGTAAGAAAGTCACCTTTTCCAAGGCACAATTAACTATTATCTTTTTAGTTAATTTGTCTACTGACATCAATGATTCACTAAAGTCTTCTCTTCCTATCCTGCTCCACATTTGTATATGTTTACTAGATCATTACGTCCCGCTAGTCCAAGAAAGTGCATCCAGAATAATGTGTAACTTAATATTTGGAATTGCTCCTGAACATGAAAAGTCAGAGGAGACAGTCATACTCTTACGTACCAGATCGACACTATGGTCATATGATAATTTGGTGAAAGATAAGCGTGGCGCTAGATCACCTAAAGCTATGAATATGCTGGTAAGAAACATAATCCAAATATTTACTGAGTCAATAGAAAATATACAAAATGATTGGCAGAGAACTTCCTTAAAGTGGGCTACTACATGCCCCGTGAGACATATTGCTTGCCGTTCATTTCAAGTCTTTAGGTCATTACTTTCGTTCTTAGACCAAGAGATGTTGCGTGATATGTTACACAGACTTTCAAATACTATTGCGGATGAAAACCCGGATATCCAAGGTTTTGCTATGCAAATCTTAATGACATTAAATGCCATAATGGCCGAATTAGATGCTACCGATTTAATTAGTTTCCCCCAATTATTCTGGTCGATTATTGCCTGTATGAGCAGTATTCATGAACAAGAGTTTATAGAGTCACTCTCCTGTATCTCCAAATTCATCTCCAAAATTGATTTAGATTCTCCAGATACAGTTCAATGTCTGGTTGCAACTTTCCCATCAAACTGGGAAGGTCGATTTGATGGTCTGCAGAAAATTGTTCTTATTGGTTTACGTTCTAACAATTCCTTAGAGGTTACCTATAAGTTTTTGGATAAGATTAATTTACTAAATGATAGTAAAATTGTTGCTGACAGTGAAACCAGACTATTATTTGCTTTAATATCTAATTTACCAAGATTCTTAGATGCTATGGATAAGAAGGATTATACGAATATTCAAACCGCGGCTGACTCCTTAATATTTTTAGCTACTGAGAAAAACCAACCTTCATTATCACGTTTGGTAGATTCTTTGGCCAAGGATAAATTTAGATCTAAGAAAGATTTTATGAGTCAAGTTGTTAGTTTCATATCTCGTAATTATTTCCCGAAATACTCTGCACAAACACTTGTGTTTTTATTAGGTTTACTTTTAAATAAAGCAGGTTGGATTAAAATTCAAACCATGGAAATTTTAAAATATGTCTTTCCATTAGTCGATCTTACAGGTTCAGAATTTATTGGTGTTGGTGCAGATCTTATATCCCCACTTTTAAGGCTATTGCTAACTGATTACGAATCGCAGGCAATTAGCGTGTTAGATTGTGTTCCTAACGTATCTGGTAGTAAAATGGATAAAGACGTTCTAAGAATTAGTATGGGTAACACTGATGTTAAGAATAATTTGAACGCTACTGCTACATTATTTGGGTTACCCGAGGAATCTGGTTGGTCTGTTCCTATGCCCACTATGACAGCTGCAATGACAAGGCACAACGTTCATACAGTTTTCACATCTTGTGCCAATAGTGCCGCCTTTGAACAGGATCAAAATAATATCGATGAAGTTGAATTCCATAACGATGGCGATTATCAATTAGGTAGAATGGATACCATTGATTCATTCTCTGTTCCAGAAGAAAAGGATGCAACACTAAGTCACATGTGGGCCGAATTAGATAATCTAGATAGTTTCTTCACTAAAGATGTTACCAATAGAATTTCAAGTGCTCAAAAAGCTAACGATATGAGTGTTGGTCCACACGAGAGATCAATGTCGACAGATACGACTAATACTGATCAAACAATCAATTTGGAATCTGCTCCACAGTTATATGACAAGAAAGTCTCAGTTTTATTAAATAAAAGTTTATCGAGAGCGCCATCCACTGTATCCTTCAAGAAGTATTTGGCTGATTCATTTGCAACAAATACAAGAAGAATCGATAGTAGAATTAAATACGGAAATGATTAGAGTCTACATTATATCGATAAATAAATATTATATATAGTATTATTTTAATGGACATTATTATTATTATTATTATTATTATTATTATTATTA